>ML782326.1:435825-450756 GCA_009831015.1 Picea engelmannii | reverse complement strand
TTTAGATGTCCAAGTCTCCTATGCCATAACCAGCTTTCATCATGTTTTCTTAGATGACATTCTTCTCTATTTTCTTTTAGCACATATACATTATTTTCTGTCCTTATGCCTTTGGCCACCACTTGTCCTGAGTTTATAGACTTCATCTTGCAGTCCTTGGATGTGAACAACACCTCGCATCCTCTGTCACACATTTGAATTACACTGAGAAGATTATGTTTCAGCCCATCCACAAGTAGAACATCTTGGGCTTTTCCTTTTCCATTACTTAAACTCACCATCCCTTTGCCTTTTATTTTTCCCGGAGCATCATTTCCAAAGGTTACACTTCCTGATTTTCTTTCACTTAGAGATAGAAACTTTCCTTTGTCTCCCATCATGTGTTTGGAGCATCCACTATCTATATACCAAGGGTTCATTTTTTGTTGAGCAGACAATACTAATCCACACTTGTTACTTTCCTTCTTCTTCCAAAACTTGACATTTTTAGTAGGGGATTTTGAATCTGGTTCATAGTTCATTAACCGACACTCAATATATTTATGTCCAAAGTTATGATAGGTGTAGCATTCAACCTCATTATTCAATAAGTCAAACTTATTGTTGTAGTGTTTCCTACTTATTGATTGTTGATTATTTCTTGGCCTCCTTAGTTGTATGTGTCCAGACTTAATTTGGCAATTTGCAGTCCGTGAAGGATTATTACTTGACTGCATCATTCTTTGTTGTGGGAAGTATTTATTCCTTTGAAATCTTAATTTCTCATGTCTAAGTCTTAAGGAACAATTTACAGCTTTGTGACCAAAGTTAGAACAGTAGAAACAATAGCCATAGAAAAACTCTTTGTACCTGGAAAATGGTTGCCTTCTTTGAGCAGATCGATTTCTTTCTTGCTGATGATGTCTTTCAGCAGAGAGAGCATTGTTTCTTCATTCTACAGATTCAATCATGGCACCTTTTTCTTTACTCATCCTGGGTGGTTGATTGTCTTCCTTTGTTTTTGCAGGCTTGTTATTGTCATTGGTTGTACTTTTGACAAACTTGATGGGTTCTTCATTTCCTGGTTTCCCACTGCTTGATCCCTCTTCATAAACCAAACTAGTTTTCAGCTTTGGATTCCTTTACTGATTCAGAATGGTGGCTAATCCTTTTGAGGATTTGATACTTGACAGATTTTGATTATACAAGGCTTGAAATTTCTCCATTTCTTTCCTTATTTTCACTACTTCTTGTTCTAATGATTCACATCTTGTCTTCTTTTCTTATAGTTGTTGTTTCAAAATCCCTTCGATTTTCTTTGCCTCTTCCAATTCTACTTTTAGTAGGACAAGGTATTCACCAGGTTCTTGACTATCTTTCTTGAACTGTATCAAAAATTGTCTTTGCTTTCTGTTCTTGATTCTTACTCTGTCAATCTCTTACAATTCACTTATCAGTTTTCCTTCCATGTCAACCACAGCTTCTTCATTCTCATCACTGCCTGTGCTTTTATTATCATAATTCTCTTTGGCCATAAGCATGAAGTCATTTACCTTATCTTCATAGGAAGAGTCACTATCGGTGTCTTCTGAGGAGTCATCATTGTTTACACATAAACTTTTCTTTTTATCAAATCTCCTGGATTTGTGCTTCTCGTCACCTTCATAGTTTTGATCATGTTTCTTGTGTGGACATTTATTTTCAAAATGACCTATCCTTCCACAGTTAAAGCATTTGAAAGGAAGTTTACCTTTGTATTTGCTTGATCCCTTCTTCAATATCTTCACAAATTTTGCTTCAATTTCATCGGGCTCAGAATCCTCATTCTTGTCTACTTTAAATGATGCTTCTCTAGAAGTGGGTTTATCTTTAACTATTCTCATTTCATATGCAGTCAGTGTTCCTAGAAGTTGATCAAACTACAAGGTTTTTAGATCATTAAGTTCTTCTATAGAAGAGACCTTCGGGTTGAACCTATCTGGGAGAGATCTCAAGATTTTCTGAACTAAAGAAGGTTCCCCAATTGTTTCACCAAGTGCCTTCATTGTATTTACCATTTCTTCTATTCTTCTATGCTTCTTTTAAACTCTTTGTCGAAACACTGAATGATGATCACAATAATGCAGGGAAATAAATAATGGTACTTTCAGCATCATTCACATATATGAGAAACACAGAGACAGATATTTCCCGAGGAAACCCGTGCAGGGTAAAAACCTCTTTTCCTTTATATGATAAGTAATAGTTACATTCTTTACATTATCATACATATGAGCACCAACTCATAATGAGGCTACAACCTCAGTTTTGCAAGCTGCTACTTGATGAGAGCACCGGCTCTCTGTTTTCTCTAGCACCCACTAGAAGGAAGCACCAACTCTCTAGTTTCTCTAGCATCAACTAGAAGGAAGCACCAACTCCCTGGTTTCTCTAGCACCAACTCCCTAGGTTCAAGCACCCACTTGAACCTTTGAGAACACCAGTCTTCCCTAGCACCTCCCAACCACCCTGAATAATATAAATCTTTGCTACTGAACCTTATTACAGTAATATAATGTTCAACAATGGCTTACCAGACTCATCACTATTCTGCTGCATTTCGTTGCTCTGTCTGCCTCATTGCCTTCCTGCACACATGACTTGCGCTATCTGTTCTTCTTCTTTTTATGCTCTATGTGCCATGTCCATTCATTACACAGATCCTCTTCTGTTCAATTCAGCTGCTGCACTCTCCTCTTTCTTCACACATGAATCACCTTCAAGAACAATGACCATAGCAAACTCCAACAACAACAACAACAACAACCCCTTCTCTTCTCTGTACCATGTATATATATAGCTTTTGTGCATCTTGTGCATGCAATATTTTCCATTCCTCTGCATGCTCATACCACGCTAATATCCTCCACATCTCAAGTGCTCTGCGTGATCATCATCGTGACTCTTCAACTTCTCTGGCAGTTCAAGCCCTGTGTCTATCATCACTAGGTGTTAAGCTGAGATTCCTTTTTCTCTCTAGCAGTTGAGACTCTTCGTCTTCTCTATTATATTCGAGCTCATCCTTTCTGTTTTCGAGTCCTCTGGCTGAAACCGTCAGTGGTTTCTGGTAGTTATACTATGTCGTGCTACAGTTTCCCTCTGATCTTGTTCAAATTCATCTACACCATTGGATATGCAACGAGCAAATATGGACGACCAGAATCTGTGCTCCCAGATCTACAGTCGGGATTGGATTCCAGAGCCCCCCTGCCATTCTATCTTTAAGTGGAGGGGGGGGTCTAGAATTGGGCACGCATCTCTCGAGTGGCCAGGATTAAAGCACCTAGATCAACGACGCTCAAGCGATTCTGGACCCCCTTTTCCATCCTGCCTTTAATTAATGGGGGGGGGGGGGTCCAGAATGGTGGGGTATAGAGGAAGGGCCCCATTACTGTTGTGTCAGCTTTTGTATCGTTCTCCTCCCCACCTGCTGTATGTTCTCCACCTGACCATGCGCCAAGGCTCGTTCCCTTTAGCCCCTCCTTGTCCTCCAACATCTGTCCATCTCCCAATTACCAAAACTATGAAGTGGTGTAAATCTGCTGACGTCACACGCAGATTGACACGTGTTGAATACTGCCACGTGTCACTCTGATTCATGACTTACATGTGCCTGAAATGTTGAATCAGTCTGACACTTGTCATTACCTGGTTGTGCCACATGTTCCTAGATGATGGGGTATGCTGATGTGAGTTGGATCGATGGTCCAGATCACATCTTTATCTGACGGCTATGATTAAATCGAAATATCACATATCGCGATTCCGGGATTCCTGTGGTTATTATTCTTTGACCTCTTCAACTCTCAATCCGCGAAACTTCGAAATGTACTGAGATCAACAGTCCAGATCAGACCTTGATTCAATGGTTGCGATTCAATCATGATTTCACAATTCTTGTTGCATTGTTTCTTTTCCCTCTCCATGTCGCGATTCGCGAAACTCCGATATGGAGTTGGATCAATGGTCCAGATCTGATCTTGATTCAACAGCTGCGATTAAGTCGTGATTTCACATATCGCGAAATCAGGATTTCTATGGATGATATCACTTGACATCTACAACTCTCGATCCCTGAAACTCCGACATGGACTGGAATCAACAGTCCAGATTCAACCTTAATTTGACGGCTAAGATTAGATCGCGATTTCAAATATTGCGATTTTGAGAGGTTAGGGAACATCGTTCCTTTGACTCTCCAGTTAGCGAACTGACGATCTATCCCCACGTGTCCTACCTGAAATTGGATGATCCTCCTTCTTTTGGGATTTTGTGAGCCCTCTACTCCTTGCACTTTAAAGAACGTGTAGGTTCTCCTCGATCCATCAGTGGTTGGAAACTGTGCTCGGATCTAATGCCTGATATCTATCCTCCATATCTGGGCACTCCTCTTGTCTACATTGAGATCTGACGGTCATCAGGAATTCAAGATGGGATCCAATGATCACCGACGCTTCTCCTCCAAGCTTACACATCGTTCTTACTTGGAATAATTTCTAAGTGTCAAAGGCCTCGACCTTTGATCCTCCTGTGATCCTAAGTATGCTATCTCCCTTGAGCTTTAGTCACAAGTTAACTTCATCCCTGGTGCACACCTACGCACTGCATTCAACTCTGCGCTAATTCCTCCTGAGCTTACGTTGTTCCTGTTTGTCCATCGATGCACACTCTGATCCTGCCATCTTCACTGTTGTACTTGCCATCAATGACAAGCATACGCTACATGTTAAACATTTTCCAACAATATGCACTACCTGTGTCCAAACAATATCTATCAATTTTGAATCCATTAACATTGTTTGAGCCATTTCCTGTAATGTCCTATTCTTTCTTTCAACAACTCCATTCTGTTGAGGTGTCCTAGCAATGAAGAATTTCCTTTTTATTCCATGATTGCTACAGTAGTCCATAAATTCCTTTGAGGTGAATTATCCTCCATTATCAGATCTCAAGCATTTGATTCTTGAATCCATCTCATTTTCAACCATTTCCTTGTAGATCTTGAAGTTTTCAAAATATTCTAACTTATTCTTGAGAAAGAAAATTACAGTCATTCTTGTATAATCATCAACTAATAACATAAAGTATCTCTCACCTTTTAAGCCCTCTGTTGTAGTTGGTCCAACTAGATCAGTATGCACAATTTCCAGTGGTCTTGTCATTGAATATTCCTTTGATTTGAACCTAGTCTTTGTTTGCTTTCCTTGTTGACAATGCTTGCATAAAGTGTTGGTTGGTTTCGTGATCTGGGGCATTTCTATGACTGCTTATATTTTTTTTGACTTTGATAAGGTTATCAAAATGAATGTGACCCATTCTTCTGTGCCATAGCCAACTTTCATCTTCCTTTCCTAGACAACATTTTTCATTTCCAATTTCACTCAACACATATATGTTGCTTGAAGTTCTTGTAGCTGTAGAAACCAATTTCCCTCAACCTTCTTTTCTTATCTCACACTTTTGTGAATCGAAAGTAATGTTATGACCTTGGTCACACATCTGACTCACACTTAGAATATTATGTGTCATATCTTCTACCAGTAGAACATTTTCTACCTTTTCATTCTTGTTCCCAATTCAGACTGTGACTTTTCCAATGATTTTGAATGAATCATCATTTCTAAAGGAGACTGATCCATCTCTTTCCTTTCGTAATGTAAGAAAATTGTCTCTATCACCTGTCATGTTTTTTGAACAACCACTGTCAACATACCAACCGTGTTTATTATTCTTAGCTTGTAGAGAGATTTTGCATTCTTCATTGTTATATTGATCTCGCTTTCTTATCCATGTCGTTTTCTGAGGTTCCTGTATGTGATTGTTTTTATTTTGTTGAGGTTATTTATGAAGGATTGGCCTTATGCAATCTTTGGTCACGTGTCCAAAATTGTTACATTTGTAACATTCCACTTCAGTGCTCAAATATTCAAACATGTTGTAACTTATTTTTTGTGTTTCACTAGGTCTTCTCGAATAACCCCTTTGTGTATGACTCTCAAAGTTGTTATTGTTCATGTTGTTAGCTCTGCAATTCACAACTTTATGTCTAAAATTATTACATGCATAACATAAACCAAAAAATAAAGTTTGATACCTTGGAGTTGAGGATCTTCTAAAGGGAGGTGCTCTTATGAATCCTTCTTCTTCTTGAAGCCTATCTGTTGGTTGTTGATTCTGAAATTCGACTCTTCTCAGTGGAGGAGTATCCCTATAATATTCCTTGTATATCCTTCTATCCCCTTTGATTGTTTCTGCATAGATTTTTGGATATGTTTCTTGCTATATTATTTTGGAGCTTGATCCCTTTTCTATCTGAGTGTATCCAAGTTTGGTCTTGTCAATATGAGATTTTTTACTGCTGATAATGTCATCCAAAACTTTTGAGCTATTCTGCATATTTTTCTTTTGAATATCCTTTATTAGTGTGGTAGTCTCTTCTTCCAAGTTTCAAATGATCCCATCCTTTTATTCTATCTTTTCTTTGAGTGCTTATTCAATTCTTTTATCTTCTTCTATTTGAACCTTCAATTTTGTGATCATTTGTTCTAGTTCTCAAGTGTCATTTTTCTTGTCTAGTTATGCTTGTAGTTTCTTGTTCTTCTTCTTTTCTCTTCTGATAACTTCTATGGAACACATTAATTTTTCTCGATAGTCAACTTCCACCTCTTCAATTTCTTATTTGACTTCTTCATATTCTTCTTCGGCTTCTTCATATTCTTCTTCGGAGTCTTGTTTGTCAGATTCTTTTACTGCCATGAATATAACTCTTCCTGTCTCACTGTCACTGACTTCATCTTCATCTAATGATGAGTTGTCTTCTTTGGTGCATAAGCTTTTCTTGAAAACTTTTTTTGTAGTTCTTTTTCCTTTATATGTGTCTTTGCCTTTTGAGTAACCTTCATCATTTCTCTTTTTCTTATGAGGACACTTGTTAGAAAAATGACCAATACCATCACAATTAAAAAAAATTAAAGGAAGCTTACCTCTATACCTACCGTTGGTTCCCTTGTTTAGTCTTTTGATGAAGTTGGAAACTTCTTCATCATCTTATGAGACGTCACTGGTGCTGCTATATTCTTCTTGTTGTTGTTTCTTTTTCTTTGATCTTTTGGATGATTTGAAGGCTACTTCTTTTACATCTGGATTTTCCTGTTCAGTTCTCATTTCATATGTTGTGAAGATTCCATGCAATTTGTCCATGCTTATTGAGTTTAGATCCAATATTTCTTCTAGTGCTGATATCTTAGGGTTGAATCTCATAGGAAGAGATATTAGTACCTTTTGAATAATTACGGTTTCTTCAATTTCTTCTCCCAACCCTATGATTGCATTCATTGTTTCATCAACTAGTAAGAAGTAGACTGCAATATTTTCATCGTCCTTCATTTTTAGTTGTTTGAACTAACCTCTATAAGTTTGAAGCTTTGTTGCTTTGAACTTTGTATCTCCTTCATAACTATTTCAAAGGTTGTCCCAAATCTCTTTAGTGGATTTACAATGTGCAACTTTGTTGAATACTGCATCACTAAGACCATTCAAAAGTGCATTTTTGGCTTTGGAATTATTCTCACCAAGTTTCACTTCTTTGTCATTTGTTTGGTGGAACTGTTGGTGCTATGTATCCATCTACATTTGATTGCCAAAATTGAAATCCTTGTGCATGTATATATGTCTTCATCCTTATGCTCCAAAAAGCATACTTTTTTCCATCAAACTATGGTATTCCATTTTTATACAAGTTGGTACTCTCCATGATCTACCTTTCAGTGGTTAAACTGATTTTTGAAGGAATCCACTCTGATACCAATTGTTGGATTACTGAGAGGGGGGTGAATCAGTAATAGCGAAATTATAATCCTTTTTAACCAAATAATCAATGTAGGATTATTACCAAATAATGAGCAATAAGAGATGAACAATCACACACATACACAGTACACCAGTGTTTTATGTGGAAACCCAAAGTGAGAGAAAAACAAAATTCTTTTTCTTATATGTCTTGAAGAATTACATTCATTGGAAGCACCAACTTCCTTTGTTTTCCAGCTACAACTGGAAGGAGGCTCCAACCCCCTATTTTCTTAGGCTACAACCCAAGGGAATCTCCAACTCCCCAATTCTTTGGCTATAACAAGATGGAGGCTACAACCCTTTATGTTCTCTGGAAACAACCACCTGTCCTTGCTCCATCCAACCACCCTGAATTAAAAGTAGAATGATGGAACCACTGTCACACTATCACTATGAGATATACCGCTATAAACCTGTACCAATAAACTTGAACCATGCATCAACCATGCATCAACCTGTACCTCAACCTGTAATCAACCTGTACCATAAACAAGTGCATCAACCATGCACCAACCTATACCATAAACAAGTGCATCCAACCATGTACCAAGTATGTACCAATCATGTGTCAATTACTCATCAACTATGACTCATCAATATGTACCAACATCATCACTGATGGAACCATTGTCACACTATCACTGTGAGATATACCATTGTAAACCTGTACCAATAAACTTGAACCATGCATCAACTATGCATCAACCTGTACCTCAACCTATAATCAACCTGTACCATAAACAAGTGCATCAACCATGCACCAACATGTACCATAAACAAGTGCATCCAACCAAGTACCAAGTATGTACCAATCATGTGTCAATTACTAATCAACTACGACTCATCAATATGTAGCAACATCATCAACTATACACCTCATGTATGTCCCAACTCATCAACTACTTGTCTCAACCATGTATCCAACTTGTAACTCAACCAAAAGCCATCATCAATTTCATCATCCAAATATGATTTGTAACTCCATAATAAAACTAGTTTATATGATCACATACCTACAAACCTTCCTTAACTTTAACAACAAGAGACTAGAATTTTCATCAAACTTTTATTTAGTCTCACAGGACTAGTTTTGGATTAGTCAACAACCCTAATTTGAAATAATAATAACTTTGTACCTGTAATGAATAAAGATATGAAACTGATATAAAATTTTATTCAGTGTGTTTTATGCAATTCCTCCAGGTGTCACTACTTGGAACCTCTTAGAAAAGGAGTTATAGCAAAAACAACATACCTTGTTGAATGCTAGCTTATTTTAGAGAGCGACCTTGTAGAGTGTGCCCTGCACGAAATATTTGTTGAATCGATCTGAAATAGTTACACAACATACTAAATACTATCCTCTAACCAACACATTTGGATCTATTATGAAGAATTTATGACGTTTTTACCCGAAACACCTGTTTTTGACTAGTTTCAGAACTAGACACAAACCCTATTTTCCACGGAGTGTAACTCCAAAAATACAACGACCCACAAGATGAATTGTTTACCACATATACTTGGATATGTTTCCTCAATGGCATATCAATTTCACGGTCTGACTCATTCTAGAAAAAACTTTGTTGCGAAAATGGTGAGATGACCTGTAAATAACATACCTTAGAAAGCATCATCAAAAGAATTTATCCTTCCTTGAATTTCGGCCTTCTTTTCTTCACCTTCCCTCATAAATTCGGATGAGATATCATTTGGTTACCTCAGACACCTATAGGTATTAAATATGATTAAGTGTGTCTTAAATGAGAGATCCTTGCCTCTTAAATATACTCTCTAAGTAGCTTCCTTAAAAACATCTTCTAGGTCACTTTGCCCACTTTCCTTATTTTAGGGTTAACCCACTTCTAATTTCTCCATTAAATTTATTATTTAAATAATTTATTTTGTATTCACTTTTAATTATAGTACACTCATCACTTCACTTTATTATTTACCTTCTAATATCTCTTAAACCACTTTGACTACTTTGACCTTTTTGGGCTTCTAGATGACATAAGAGGGTCCTCCAACTTCGTAAGGCCATAACTCTCAAACCGTGAGGAGTTATGTGACGTTCCACATGCCACCAGAAATTGAATGACATGTACCATTGATATGGAATAGTATCACCTAAAAATATATAAAAACTCATACCATTATCCATAAACAAACTTGGGTCCATTACCCAAACTTGGGTTCTCCAACTTCTCATGGCCATAACTCTCTAACCGTGAGGAGTTATGTGACGTTCCACATACCACCGGAAATGGAATGCCAAAAAATATCCATCTAGGATAGTTTCACTGAAAAATTCACTAACCTTCATATCATTATTCCACAAATAATCATGGGTTCTCTAACCATACTTCTAGGATAACTCAATCCGCATAGCGTCTTCCTGTGAGGGATTTCACCATAAGGGGACCACTTTGGAGTTCATCCATATGTACTTCTTATCAACCATGACAAGACAATAATGAGTCATATTTACATCAAACAAACTTGGTTCCATTACCCAAACCTTTATTCTACTAGGATTTCTTCAAGGGTTGACATCAATGATAACCAACCTTAATCAACATATTGAAACAAGGAGTTTTATAATTACTATTCATACTGTTATACAGTGGAATATTTTATCACACAAATTTAATTAGCAACAAGTAAACAATATACAAACAAAATGCAATCACACAAAATTGAACACCATATTATTGTTCAAGGGAGAATTGAAACAACCAACATGTACATCCTTCAAACCCTTCAAATCTGTGCATCTATCAATCTATATGTCTTACACCAGTTACATACAATAAATACACCTCTAACCAAACATCTATGTTTAGTTGATTTGTCTCAACTGAAGGTTGAATGTTAGGATCTAAAAACCACCCACATTCCTTATTGGGAGATTCATTAGCACCTTTAAACAATATCCACCATGACAACAATTTACCTGAATATCATGCCCAATTTTATTCATCACCTCTTCTGCAAGACAAGAGAATCCAAGCACCATTGCAGCTTCTCTATCAATATTGGTTATGTGAACATGTCTGTACAATTCTCCTTTGTATGGATTTTTTCCAGATCCACTCCTCTTTCATCAATAACCTATCTTACAAAATGGTATTTAATAGGAATATGTTTTTTCTTACTGTGATAAGATGTGTTTTTAGCCAAATGAATTGCACTTTGACTATCACAAAACAATTTTAACTTGTCTTGCATCCTTCCAAATTCACCTAGTAAACCTTTTAACTAGATTGCTTCTTTGCAAGAATGTGAAGTAGCTACATATTCTGCCTCTATAGTGGATAAAGAAAAAATATTATGAATCTTTGACATCCAACTAATAGCTCCACCTACAATACTAGTAAAGACATATCATGAAGTTGACCTCCGATTTTTCCAAGTCACCTGCAAAATCTGAATCAACATATTTGCAGATTGAATCATTACCATTGTTATAGGTGATACAATAATTACTTGTGCCCTTAAAATACCGAAGCATCCATTTCACTATTGCCCAATGCTCTTTTCCTGGATTTTCCATGTACCAACTGACAACACCCACTGCATGTGAAATATTTGGTCTTGTACTAACCATCACATACATTAGACTCTCTACTGCATTAGCTTATGATACATGAGACATATTATCCTTTTCTTCATCAGTGCTAGGACATAAAATTGAAGAAAGGTTAAAATGAGATGCTAAAGGGATTGAAACTGGTTTCACATTGTTCATACCGAAACTCATAAGTATTTTATCCACATACTTCTTTTGTGATAACCAAAGATTACCATTTTTCCTGTCTTTGTGTATCTTCATGCCCAAGATTTGTTTTGTTTCTCCTATATCCTTCATGTCAAACTTCCTAGCCATCTGAGCCTTTAACCTATTGATCTATTCCATTCTCTTTCTTTCTACAAGCATATCATCATCATATAACACCAAAATAATGAATATTCCATTATCAAACATTTTAAAATAAACACAATGATCATACTCACTCCTTGTATAATTCTGGCTCACCATGAAAGAATCAAACTTCTTGTACCATTGCCTTGGAGACTGCCTTAGGCCATACACTGACTTCTTGAGTTTGCAAACAAATATTTTCTTGCGATCCTGAACAAACCCTTCTGGTTGTTCCATGTATATTTCCTCATCTAACTCTCCATGAAAAAATGTTTTTTTAACATGTAGCTACTCTAATTCTAGATTAAATAAAGAAACTAGTGCTAATACAATCTAAATTGAAACAAGTTTAACTATTGGTGAAAATATTTCATGGAAATCAATACATTCCTTCCATGAATAACATTTTTCCACCAGTATTTCTTTGTACCTCTCAACCTTATCATCAACACCCTTTTTCAGTTTATAGACCCACTTGCAGCCTGCAATTTTCCTTCCTTTTTGGAGTTATACCAGGTCCCATGTTCCATTCCTTTCTAAGGCATCCATTTCCTATTTCATTGCTTCTTTCCATTTTTCACTATCAGACACCTCAATTTCTTCTTGATAGCAACTAGGCTCTTCATTAATAGTTACCCAAGAAATAGATGAAACAAAATCATCATACCTTCTAGGAGGATTATTGACCCTTGCAGATCTCCTTAGAGATGATTGTGGTACATCCACATTTTCTTGATTATTATCCACATCCTCATTTTCATCTATAGGAACATATTCACGACCCTCTTCATGTTCATCTTCTTCTATAGATGAACAAGTCTCAAACTGAATCTGTTGAGTTTGTGGTACCTGCACCTGTTTCATTTCAACATCTACATCTGATTTTATGAACACTAATTCATCAAATATTACATCCCTATTAATGGTGATTTTGTGGGAAGTAGGGTCCCACAATCTATACCCATTAATTCCATCACCACACCCAACAAATATAAGAATTTTTTATTTGCGATCTAATTTAGAATGATGATGCTTAGGTATAAGATCATATACTTCAAAATCGAAAATATTAAGGTTCGAATAATCACAAGAGAGACCAGTCCATACCTCTTCTAGAATCTTACATTTAATTGCATTCAATGGTGATCAATTAAACATATAAAAAGCTATAGAAACTTCTTATTCCCACAACTCCTGCTGCAACTTGGCATTACTAAGCATGCTCCTTGTTTCTCTAGAAGAGTCATATTCATGCGTTCGGAAACACCATTTTTCTTAGGAGTATAAGTGGTTTTTTTCGTCTCAACACCCACTTCGTTGCAATAGTTTTTGAATTCTATAGATGTGTATTCAATTCCATTATCAGTTGTCAAACATTTTATAGACCTGCTAGAGCTCTTTTCAACCAAAGATCTAAATTGTTTAAAGACAGTAAAAACATCAACTTTTCTTTTTAACAAATAGACCCACACCTTAGAGAAATCATCTATAAATGTAACAAAATATGATGATCCTCCATATGATACTATAGGGGATGGTCCCCAAACATTTGAGTGAATGTAATCAAGGAAAAATTTACTAATGTGTCTTCCTATTTTAAAATTCTGCCTACTCTATTTTCCATAGACACAATGTTTATAGAAATTTAAATTCAGAGACTTCAAACTTGGAAGTAACTTACGCTCTACAAGTACCTTAAGTCCTTTCTTGCTCATATGACCCAAACACTGATTCCATAAATGAGTGGAGTCAATTTCACTTTCAGATATCACTGCTACTTGATCTGACTCAGTTCTTCCTTCAAGATGATAAAGCTTCCCAATCCCATTCGCTTTCATGATTTGTAAGATGTCTTTGAAAACTTTCATCACTCCACCTTGAACTGTACACTTCTATCCAACATAATCTAGGACTCACAAAGATATAAGGTTATTTCTAAGTTTAGGTACATGCCTCACATTTGTTAATGTTATTATATAACCATCATACATTTTAACTAGGATGCTATCAATCCCAACCAATCCCAACAATCTTACAAGAAATATCATTTCCCATAAAAAAAACTCCATGATCTATAGGTTTGTATGTAGAAAACCAATGTTTACGTAAACACATATGATTTGATGCACCAGATTATAACAACCAATGTTTATCATGATGTGAAACATTACATATAGACAAAACATCATTAGTCATACCTAAACCTAAACTTTTTTCAATTGTATTTGTTTCCTTTACTTCTTTTGTTGAGTCTTCTTTGGAGGCTTGTTGTCATTTCCAACAATCCTTCTTGAGATTTCTGGATTTTCCACAGTACCAAGATTTAATTTTACTCTTCCTTCCTCTTGTCTTATATCTCAAATTACTTCTCTTATTCTGCTATTTTTCTTTGGATCTCCTTCTAACCACCATTGCCTCATAAATTGAGGTTTCTTGACCTAATTTTCTCCTCATCTCCTCAGCCAACAAAGCTCCCACAACAGTGTCATAATAAATAATATCTATTGATATAAATCTTATAGAGGTAACTAAATGATCCCAAGACTCAAGAAACGAACACAATAGTTTCACTTCCTTGTCTTCATCTTTGATTTTTAATTCCATGCTAGCCAATTGAACTATAAGGGTATTAAAGGTACTTATATGGTCAATGACTTTCATACCTTCTTTCATCCGTAAACTATATAACTGACTATTCAAATAGATTTTTTTCATCAAAGACTTTGTCATATAAAGACCTTCCAACCTGGTCCACAAGATTGCTACTATTTCCTCTCCTACAATATTAAACAAAACATCATCTACCAAGCATAGACGAATAGTGCTGAGATCCCTTGTGTCTAGGTCTTCCCATTTCTCATTCGTCACAGTCGTTGATTTATTTTTCCTGCCTGCCAATTATTTTTTCAAACCTTTTTATATAAGAAAATCCTTCATCTTGAGCTTCCATAGCTCAAAGTTGGTTTTTCCATTAAATTTTTCAACTTAAAACTTCGAACTTTGAACCTTTTCCATTTGTACAAACTCAAAACTCCCAAAACATTGCTTATAAAACCTAGCCTTAAAAAAAAAATGAGGAACAATGATATAGATTCAAAGGTTGAACACTAAAAAGTTTGATACAATAAATATTAATA
>ML782326.1:419202-435546 GCA_009831015.1 Picea engelmannii | reverse complement strand
TATATATATTCCTTAAAAACCTTTTACTAACCAAAGAGGTCCACCTTTAAACAAATATTATAACATCCATTCCTTCATTCCTCTAATGCTTTTCATACACTTAATTTCCAAACATTTATTTGAATTTCCAATGGTCCTCTTAAGCTACTTATGGTGCACCATTGTATGGGCGGTTCTCCTCTTATGCTAATGAGGGAGTGCTACCAATTATCCTCTAAAGTTGATGTGGAAGTGTCGATCCTCAATGCTCCTCTTGACTAGAGTAGGTTGCACTGGTCCCAGGAAAATTCATGTTTCATAAGTGTGGGAGTGCCAACGATCCTTTAACAGGACCTAGGGAGCACCAATGCAAAAAATAATGAGTGAAAATGCTCCTTCTCCTGCGCTCGTTCTTTGCATGATGATCTGCTCGACCAATCTTCTAACAATCCTCTTTTCATATCCATTCAGATCAACTCACCATGTTCTTGAACTAACAAAGATATGTTTGTCTCACTTGGATCACCTACTATGATACCACTTGTTATACAACAAAATATTTTATCACACATATTTAATTAGCAACAAGTAAACAATATATCGACAAAATGCAATCACACAAAATTGAATACCGTATTTACGTGGTAAAACCCTTCACAAGGGAAACATCCATGAGGCAATGAAATTCGGTTTTGTTATTGTTCAAGGGAGAATTACAACAACCAATATGTACATCCTTCTAACCCTTCAACACTATGTATATATCATCCTATATGGCTTACAACAATTACATGCAATAAATGCACCTCTAACCAAACATCTATGTTTAGTTAATTTGTCTCAATTGAAGGATGAATGTTAGGATCTGAAAATCACACACATTCCTTGTTGGGAAATTCATTGGCACCATTCAACAATCCATGGGATTAGTAGAGAGAATACAGTTCCAGGAACACCACAAGAAAATGGTATGTCAGAAAGGATGAGTAGGACAATCATGGAACGTGCAAGGAGTATGCTATTGCATGTAGGGTTTCCCTTATAGTTTTGGGAAGATGTTGTAGATACTGATGTTTACTTAATATACAAAGGGCATTCAAGATACTTGGATGGTGTCATTCTAAAGGAGGCATGGATAGGGAAAAAGGAAAACTACTCATTTCTGAAGACTTTCAGTTGTGAAGCATTTGTTCTTATATTTGATAAATAAAATAGAACAAAGCTTGAGGAAAACTCCAATAAGTGTACCTTTATTGGGTAAAATGTTAATGATTTTGGTTATCACTTATGGGATTATGAAAATCAAAAAATAATTAGGATTAGAGATGTGGTATCCAATGAAAAGGTCATGTACAAAGATCGGTTTCAGGGAAAGAAACATGAAAAGGAAAACACAAAATACACAGTGCTAGTTGATGAAATCAAAGAAAATGAAATTCAAAAGGTACCAGAAAAAAAATGTACAACAACAATAGAAACATGTACCCCAAACTCCTAAAAGAGTTTTTATAAGATATATCGGGTTAAGTAGACCCCGTGAACGATACTCTCCTTGATTGTATTATTTATTGTTCACTGGTTCTAGTGAACCAGAAAGTTATGAAGAGGTAATGCAGGTAGACACTAAAAATAAGTGGGAGCAAGGAGTGAGAGAGGAAATGGACTCCTTGGTAAAAAAAATACTTGGGACTTGGTTAAGTTTCCTACAAGAAAAACATAATTATAAAATAAATGGGTTTACAGGTTGAAGGAAGAAGATGGAGGCAAAACACGGTACAAGACCATACTTGTTGTAAAGGGGTTTTCACAAAAGAAAGGTATAGATTTTGATGAAATATTTTCTCCTATTGTTAAAATGACTTCAAGTAGGACTATTTTAAGTGCTGCGACAGTAGAAGATTTGCGTCTTATGTTGGATCATGTTGTCATTGATGCCAAAGGTTTAATTAATTGATGTCAAAGGATTGATGTCAAGTGATTGATTAATGCCAAAGGATGATTGATTGATTGTTGTCAAGGATGGATGTCAAGGAATTGGTTGATTCCAAAGGATGATTGAATGATTTCAAAGGTCAAAGGTTTGATGTATACATGTCTTATCATAGAATATTGATGAATATGGATCAATGAGTTGTCATTGATACATGATGCATAGATGAAGATGGATCGATGTGGTTTCATTGGTATATGATGCATTGTTGGATTGATGTAAAAATGAATCATTATTGTCTTATCATGGTTTATAAGGTGAAAAAATGTATGAAATCCAAAGTGGTCCCCTTATGGTGAAATCCCTTAGGGGAAGATGCTTTATGCTTGAGTTATCCTAGAAGTATGGTTGGAGAACCCATGCTTATATGTGGAATAATGAGATGCATATCAGTGAAGTTGTTGATGAAACTATCCTATATGGATAGTTCTTGTCATGCCATTTCCGGTGGTATGTGGAATGTCACATAACTCCTCATGGTTTGAGAGTTATGGCCCTACGAAGATAAAGGACCCTCATATGTAGGCTTGAAGCCCCAAAAGGTCAAAGAAATCATATAGCTTGCAAAGAAGAAATTATTATTTAAATGGTAAATAAAAGTGACAAAGTCAAGGAGGAATATTTAAATGATAAAGTAATGGAGAACTTTCTAATTATGGAAAGTGGTTAACACTAAAAATGAGGAAAATGGGTTAAGCGAACTAGAAATGGGTTAAGTGACCTAGAAATAGGTTAAGTGACCTATAAATGGGTTAAGTGACCTAGAAGTGGGTTAAGTGACCTAGAAGTGGGAAGCTACTTGGAGAGGATAAATAAGAGGCAAGGGTCTCTTGTGTAAGAGTATCTTTATAGATCTCTTGTGTATCTCTTAAGCATGTATTGAAGATCTATTATGAGAGAGAGAGTGTATGAAGGATCTCATGGACACATCAAAGTTTTGGTAAGTCTGATATCATGATGGAAAAAGTATCGGAAGTTCATAAACCCTAGTTTATGAGGTATACAAGGGATGTAGTGAGCCAAGGAGCATACATACACGGGTTGAATGAGGACAAGGCGCATACAGTGGATGAATTCATGAAGACTTATGTGTGAGATGATGACATTCTCTTGAAGACTGAAGTAGGCTCCAGATCTACATTATATGGGCTCATATCTGCCATAGAAACTCTGGTATGGTTACATTGTTGTCTTGATGGATACTCTTGCTTATTGTGTAGTGAATGGTTAAGGCATTCTTGGTATAGCTATTGTGATGTGGTTTGTGTTGGTTGATGGAGTGAGAAACACTCTTATGATTCAATATTGATATGATAACTATAGTATATTAGTTTCTTATATTTGATGAGTAGAATTCATATTGTATGGTTGGGGAGAATGAGTTAGTTGTTGGAGAGATTGGATGTGTTGTGACTGGTTATGGATTAGATTGGACGGTGAAAGACATAAGAGAATGTGATTGAGGGTTGCAGAGGATCTAATTTTAGCTTGAAGAGAAAACCCTAAGAGATCAGAAGTGATACACATGTTGTAGTATAGACAGTCCTCATGCATACATGATCTGTACTACTGGTAGGGCACATACATATGCATGTTGCACTACCGACAGGTCACGTACCTATTGGCAGATTGATATATGTTGAGGATTGTTGCCTCATATTAGTTGGTGCTAAGTGTGTAAGTTGAGTCTTGAATTATAGAGTTGGTTCTCTTGTAGAGTTGTACTCTATTCAGTTGTTGCTGATAAACCCAAGGATTGTAGTCCGTAATAAAAAAAAAATTGTACATACATCTTTTGTTCTTTATGTTCCTTGTGGTGATGATCTATTGATGATATGCTGCTGATATATGTTTCTCACATTTAAATTATTATAAATGACAAAAATAAGTAATGAGTAAATGGTGATTGCTAACTAATGAGTTTTGTGAAGGGGAAGTTTTGGGAAAAAGATCCCTACATTGTTCAGCCCCCCCTCTCAATGTAGTCGGTGTGTCCAACAATTGGTATCAGAGTGGGCCTTCACTATAAGACTTAACAAGTTTGGAGGAGATCCATGGACACACAAATGGATGATGAAGTTCCTATCCTTGATGAGAAAAACTATTATACTTGAATAATAGAGACGAGAGTGCATTTGAAGGAAATGGGAGCAAGTATTTGGAAGGCAACCATTGGTGGATCAGTTTCCTTGAAGTACAAGTAAAAATTTTCAGATCAAAGGGAAGGAAAGAAAAATGATGCATTGGCTCTTAAGACCATTCTTAGTGGACTCTCAAGCCCTATCAAAGAGAGCACAGGACAATGCACTTCCACCAAGAATCTATGGCTAAAGCTAGAGGAGACATACCAAAGCAAGAAGGAAGATATTGAAGACAACTCCATCAAGACAAATGAAGGTAAAGAATATCCAAAAAATATTGGTTGCATTATTTCTAAATGTGATGATGTTGGAAAAATGGAAGATATTGAAGGCATTTCAAATGAAGGCAAAGAATCATGTGATGATGTTGGAAAAAAGGAAGATCTTAAAGACATTTCAAATGAAAGTAAAGAATCTCCACAAACCCTTGATTGCAATAATTCAAAATGTGATGATGTTGAATTTTTCTCTACAAGTGAAGAAGAAAATATAGAAATAGTTTGTATAGAATCAATTGATTATTATCCCATGGAAGAAGTATAAGAAAAACTATTGGATCTTAAAGATAAAGTTGAAAGAGGTCTATATGAATATAGAAATGACCACTATTATATAGACTATAGCTATCTTTCAGATAACACTAAAAGGTTTCTTAAGAAGAGTCAAAGGCACATCTTCAAGTTAAGAGAAATGCTCAAAGAACAAGAAGAGAGTAATAAGACTCAATTAGAAGAAAAGGAAGAAGAGATCACAAGACTAAAGAATGAAAAAGAAGATAAGAAGGTAGATGATGAGATTAGAAAAAATTTTGAAACTATTGTCCATCTCAAGACCCAAATTGAAGAAGCCAAAAGGATAGAGGAACTATTGAGGAATCAAATAAATGAAAAGGAACAATCATGTCAAAAGTTAGAAGTTGAAGTTGTTGATATTAGAAAGAAAGTAGAGAAGTCAAACAAATTCTTGAACAACTCACTAATCTTGAATGAGATCTTTGAAAGTCAAAGATCACCAAATGATAAATCAGGTCTTGGATACAAGGGAGAAGCTACACATGTTGAAGCTAGCACCTCTAAGAAGAATGAGGTAAGTCCCTCACTCTCAAAGGTTGAAGATAATGTTGCAAGTCAAACACCTACACAAGGGAAGGAAAGGTTCAAGAAAACAAATGTTGGAAAATATTTAATAGAAAATGAATGGCATAAGTACAGGAAGAGAAAATGGCATAAGTACAGGAAGAATGTACAAAGGATTGTTGGAAAATATTTAATAGACAGCGAATGCTTGTCATTGATGGAAAGTAAAATGGTGAGGATGGCATGAGTACAGGCAGTTTGTGATTGACATGCAAACAAAAGATAAGTCCAGGAAGATCGAATGATCGAAGGCGACACAACTTTGAAAAAAATGATCGAAGGCCCGAGAAGCATGTCTGATCATTGGATCCCATCCAAAATTCCCGATAGCATGGGGGCTGTCAGACCTGAATAAAGACAAGAAGAGCGCACTAAAGAGGAGGATAGATCTCAGGCATTAGATCCAAGCGCAGGGTCCGACCACCGTTGGATTGAGGAAAACCTGCACGATCTTTAAAAGTGCAAGGAGTAGAGGGCTCACAAAAACTCAACGTAATCTGAGCCATCAAATCAAGATCACATCTGGACCGTTGATCATATTTTTGAAGATCTCGTGTTGGAAATGTCAAAGAAACAATGCAACAGGAATCCCAATTTCTCAATATGAAAAATCTCGGCGTAATCTGAGCCATCAAATCAAGATCACATTTGAACCATTGATCAGAGTTTTGAGGATTGTGTGTTGGAAATATCAAAGAAACAATGCACAGGAATCCCAATTTCTCGATATGAAAAATCCCGGCGTAATCTGAGCCGTCAAATCAAGATCACATATGAACCATTGATCGGAGTTTCGAAGATCGCGTGTTGGAAATGTCAAAGAAACAATGCAACAAGAATCCCAATTTCTCGATATGAAAAATCCCGGCGTAATCTGAGCCATCAAATCAAGATCACATTTGAACCGTTGATTGGAGTTTTGAGGACCGCGTGTTGGAAATATCAAAGAAACAATGCAACAGGAATCCCGATTTCTCGATATGCAAAATATCGACGTAATCTGAGCCATCAAATCAAGATCATATATGAACCGTCGACCCGAATCACATCAGCAAACCACGTCAGCTAGGAACATGTGTCACAGCCAGGTAATGACAAGTGTCATACTGATTCAACATTTCAGGCACATGTAGGTCACAAATTAGAGTGACACATGGAAGTATTCAACACGTGTCAATCCACATGTGACGTCAGTAGATGGACACCTTGTTGGAGTTTTAGGGATCGAGAGTTGGAGATGTCAAAGTTTTTTAACATCAGGAATCCTGATTTCGCGATATGTGAAATCACGATTTAATCACAGCCGTTGAATAGAGATGTGATTTGGACCGTTGATCTGACTTATTTACGGAGTGTTGAGGATCAGGAATTTGAAGTGACAAAAACAACGAACGTCTAGAGTGTCGAAATCGCGATGAGTGAAATCTCGACTTAATCTGAACCGTTAGATCTAAATATGATCTGGATTGTTGATCTGACTGCTTTACGAAATTTTGTGGATCGGGATTTGTAAGTGAAAAGAACATTGAACATAAGGAATGTCGAAATCCGATTTAAAGGGAAGATTAATAAAGTTCATCCAACGGTGTGGATAAATTTGAATGTGATCGGAGGGTTACTATTCCCTCTCACAGTTAACTCATCAGTTACGAATCTGTAAAAGAAACGGACTCATGATTTAGAATCAATTAGCTTTTCAGTTGCTAGGACAATTGTCCTTGTTTTGCCTAAGGAAATGCGAAGTGGAACCATCGGGGAAGTGTGTATAAAAGAAAATGAGACAGAATGTGAAATGTGGGTTGTTCCAGATGGAAAATGAATGAAACAGTAAGAAAGGGAAAATGAGAGGATGTGTAGCATGAGACTTAGAAAATGTGCAGAGTGAGATGAAACGCAAAGTAGAAGTAGAGCAGAATGACAGAAAGAGTAAAAGCAGAGAAGAATGACAGAACAAGTTGAAGAAGAATGGAATGAGAGAACAAGTTGATGTAGAGCATACCTACTGAACAGACAGAGGAAGAGAAGAGCAACATAACAGTGTGTAGAAGACCGGATTTATAGAACAAAGAAAGAATGGTAAGAACTGATTTATCTGTAAAGTTGATTATTTATTCAGCCATTCATATTTTAGGGAGGTTGGGAGGTGCTTGGGAGGACTGTTGTCCTCAGAGGTTCAAGTGGGATCTTGAACACAAGAAGTTTTAGCTTCCATCTGGTTGCAGTCAGAGAAACCAGGGTGGCAGGGTGGTGCAAGGGAGAACAAGTGTTCTCTGTTATACAGGTTGGAGCCTGTGTAAATGGAAGTTGGTGCTTCCATCCAGTTGGTGTTGGAACATTCAGGAAGTTGGTGCTTCCATCCAGTTGGTGTTGGAATATTCAGGGAGTTGGTGCTTCCTTCTAGTGGGTGCTAGAGAAACTAGAGAGTTGGTGCTCTCAAACAAGTTGCAGCTTGTAAAACAGAGGTAGCAGCCTCACATTGAGTTGGTTCTCAATTAAAGATGATGTGCGGAACTTAGAAGACTTCCTATCATTTCGAAGAAGAAGAGGTTTTCTCCCTTTATGGGTTTCCTCGTGAAAATATATCTCTGTGTATACTTTATGTGTGAATGATACTCTTTGGTTTTACTGTCCATATGCCTTATATTGTTGATGATCACTTGAAGAAATATTAATAATGTTTTAATAGACTTAAAATCTTTAAGCATAGTTACAACTGATTCACCCCCCCCTCTCAGTTGTTTTAGTAATTTCAACAATTGGTATTAGAGCAGGTTCCTTTTATTCAAAAGTAGATCTGTAAGCTTAAACATGACAAGTCATGAAGGGACTTCAGCCTCTAAGCCCCCTCTATTTGATGGAACAAATTTTGCCTTCTGGAAGATTAGAATGAGAACATACTTAATGGCCTTAGGTGTTGATGTTTGGGATGTAGTAGAGACTAGATATACAAAGCCTGTTGTGCTAACCTCCAAGGATGATAAGTTAGAGTTTAGTTTTAATGCTAAGGGGATGAATGCTATCTTGAATGGACTTGATGAAGCTGAGTTTGTAAAGGTGATGCATCTTGATACTGCAAAAGCAATGTGGGATAAACTTATTAACAGTTATGAAGGAAATGAGAAAGTAAAAGATGCCAAACTTCAAACATACAGATTGAAATTTGAACAACTAAAGATGAATGAAGATGAAACAATTAGCAAGTATCTTTTAAGAGTTGAAGAACTTGTAAATTCCATGAAGGGTCTTGGTGAGGAGTTTGATGATTCACTCTTAGTTCATAAGATTTTAAGATCTCTGCCTGATAAATTTAATCCAAAAGTCTCTGCAATAGAAGAATTAAATGATCTTAAAACTCCGTCCATTGATCAACTTCTAGGAACTCTAACTGCATATAAAATGAGAATTAACAAAGACAAATCTAGTACTAGAGAAGCATCTTTTAAAGTAGACAAGAATATTGATTCAGAATTTGATGATATTGAGGAAAAATTTGTGAGAAGGTTAAAGAAAGGATCAGGAAAATATCAAGGGAAGTTGCCCTTCAAATGCTTTAACTGTGGTAAGATAGGTCATTTTTCTTCTAAGTGTCCCCATCAGAAGAAGGACCAAAACTCTGATGATAAAAAGAAGTACAAATATAAGAAATTTAATAAGAAGAAAATTTTGGTTGCAAATAATGACAATTCCTCAGAAGACACCGATAGTGACTCATCCTGTAAAGATAAGGAAAATGAATTCATGCTTATGGCCAAAGAGGATTATGATAATAAAAGCACAGGTAGTGATGATAATGATGAAGAAGTTGTGGTTGATTTGGAAGGAGAACTGATCAGTGCACTGGAAGAAATTGATAGACTTAGAACTAAGAAAAAAAAGCAAAAACAATTGTTGACACAGTTTGAGAAAGACAATAAAAAACATGATGAAGATTTTTCTCTGCTGAAAGTGGAATTAGAAGAGGCAAATAAAATAGAAGACATACTGAAACAACAATTGTCAGAGAAGAAATTCATGTGTGAAGCCTTAGAAGAAGAGATAGTAAATACTAGAAAAGAAATGGAGAAATTTAAAGGATTGTATCATTAAAATCTGCTAAGTATTAAAGCCTCAGAAGAATTAAACTCCATTCTAAATCAACAAAGAAATTCAAAGTTGAAATATGGATTGGGATATGAAGAAGGATCAAGTAGTGGTCATCCAATCAATACAGAATCTATCAAGTTTGTCAAATCCTCAAACATTGACAACAGTCACTTTGCAGAAACAAAGAAAGAAAATCTGCCATCAAGAAGAAATGAAAGGAAAAACCCCAGAACAGAATTTGTAGACCAAAAAGTTGATCGACATGAAAGAAATCGACCTCCTCAAAGAAGACAGATTTTTTCAAGGTACAAAGATTTTTCCTATGGTTATTGTTTTCTCTGTTCTAATTTTGGTCACAAAGCTATAAACTGTTCTTTAAGATTTAGATATGAACAATCAAGATATACAATGAATAACTATCTTCCACATCAAAGATTGAGACAGCCAAGCAACAAACAATCACATATTATAAATCATGTGATGACTGGGAGAAGGACACAGGTGAAACACAACAATAGATATGAGCATAACAATCATTATGATCTATTATTCAATGAATCAGAATGTTACAACTATCATAATTATGGTCATAAAGTTGCAGACTGTTGCTTAAGGAAATACAATTCAGATTTGATCTCCACTACTGAAAATGTCAAAGTCTAGAAGAAGAAAGTAGATGACAAGTGTGGACTAGTGCTATCAGCCCAAAGGAAAAAGAATCCTTGGTATATTAACAGTGGATGATCCAAACACATGACTGGAGACAGAAGTAATTTTCTAACTCTAAGTGATAGAAAATCAGGGAATGTAACTTTTGGAAATGATGCACCTGGAAAGATAAAAGGTAAAGGAATTGTAAATTTTTGTAATGGAAAAAGAAAAGCTCAAGATGTGTTGCTTGTAGAAGATTTGAAACACAATATACTTAGTGTCAGTCAAGTCTGTGACCGAGGGTGTGAATTTGTTTTTACCTCTAAAGACTGTAAAATAAAAACTGTGGATTTAGGTCAGCTAGTTGCAAAAGGTATAAGAATAGAAAACAATGTCTATGTTTTAAAAGAAGAAGAAGAAGAATGCAACTGAAGAAAATATGATGAAATTTGGTTGTGGCATAGGAGACTTGGTCACCTAAATTTTGATCACATAATCAAACTCAAAAACAATGGGGCAGTAAAAAATCTTCCGAAGATATCAAATCCACATGACTCTTTTTGTAAACCCTGTCAAATAGGAAAGCTTACCCGCACTCAGTTCAAATCTAAAAACTTTCCCTCAATAGAAAAACCTCTTCAGTTATTACATATGGATCTATGTGGTCCATCAAGGAAAGAAGGTACATGAAAAGAAAATTACTTTATGTTGATTATTGATGACTATTCTAGACTAACTTGGGTTGCCTTTTTGAAAGAAAAATCTGAAACATTTGAAAAATTCAAGGTATTTAAGGCTCTGACTGAGAATCAAACAGGAAAAAGATTAAAGGAATTAAGGTTTGATAGAGGAGGAGAGTTCAGTTCAGGAAAATTCAAAGAGTTCTGTGATAAGCATGGGATCAAAAGAGAATACACAATTCCAAGGACTCCACAGCAAAATGGAGTTGTTGAGAGACAGAATAGGTCAGTACAACAAATGGAAAGATCAATGATGAATGAAAGGAACATACCTCAGACATATTGGGTAGAAGCAATACATACATTTGTTCATATCCTTAACAAAGTTCATCTCAGACCACATAGTGATAAGACCCCTTATGAACTTTGGTTTGGTAGACCTGCCTCAATCAAGCATTTTAAAGTTTTCGGGAGTAAATGTTATATCAAGAACAATGATGAAAATATTGGCAAATATGATGACAGGGCTAATGAAGGTATATTCTTGGGTTATGCTACAAATAGTAAAGGGTACAGATGCTATAATAAGAGACTACACAAGCTAGTCGATTTTATAGATATAAAAGTTGATGAAGAAATCCCAGTCAAAAATGTAAGCAGTGTTGAACCAATAACAAAATATACAGTTGAAGATGAATATGAACATGTCCAAGGATCAGAAAGAGAAGAGTCTGGATCAAATGAAGATACGAATATTCAAACTGACACAAATCAGCAAAAAGAAGCAAAATCACCTCTCAGAATTATTAGAAAGAATCATCCTGAAAATCAAATAATTGGGGACATAAATGAAGGAGTTCAGACAAGAAGTAAATTGATTAAAGACTCAGAACAATCTCATGTTGCCTTTTTGTCTATGACTGAACCTAAAATTTTTGAGGAAGCTAGCCAGGAAGATAATTGGATTAGAGCAATGAATGAAGATCTTGATCAAATTGAGAAGAACAATACTTGGGAGCTTGTCCCTAGACCTGAAAATAAGAATGTAATAGGTTCCAAATGGGTGTTCAAGAATAAAATGAATGAAAAAGGACAAGTTGTTAGAAATAAATCTAGATTGGTTTGTAAGGGATATGCACAAATTGAAGGTCGGTACTTTGATGAAACTTTTTCACCAGTGGCAAGATTGGAAGCTATCAGAATATTTCTTGTTTATTCATGTCATAAGAACTTCAAAGTTTATCAGATGGATGTTAAATCATCATTTCTTAATGGAGATCTAGAGGAAGAAGTATATATGGAGCAACCTGAAGGATTCTCATTGACAGATAATCCTAATTATGTTTGTAAGATAAAGAAGGCCTTATATGGACTGAAACAATCACCACGATCTTGGTATTATAGAATGGACAAATTTCTACAAGAAAAAGGGTTCAAGAAAGGCACTGTTGATAGTAACCTTAACATTAAGTCTGAAGGTGATAATTTACTAATTGTTTTGGTTTATGTAGATGATATTATTTTTGGCTGTACTAATGAATCATCTGTCCAGTGGTTTTCCAACTCTATGCAAAAAGAATTTGAAATGTCCATGATAGGAGAATTGTCATATTTTATTGTCTTACAAGTAAAACAAAGCTCTGCAGGAATTTTTATCTCTCAAGAAAAATATTTGAAAGAGATGTTGAAGAAATTTCATATGGAAGATTCCTCTACAGTTAGCACACCTATGGTGGTTGGTTGCAAGTTGAGTAAAGATGATATCTCACCTGATGTTGATCAAAGAACATATCGCTCTATGATAGGCAGTCTTCTATACATCACAACATCCCGTCCTGATATAATGCAATCTATTGGAATGGTAGGTCGTTTTCAGTCTGCTTCTAAACAAAGTCATTTGGTAGCTATCAAAAGGATATTTAAATACTTGAAGGGAACAATGACTTATGGTATGTGGTATCCTAGAAATCAGAATTTCCAGTTAACTGCTTCTTCAGATGCAGACTGGGCAAAATGTGTTGATGAGAGAAAAAGCACAAGTGGAGGAGCATTTTTTCTTGGTGACTCATTAGTTGCATGGCTTAGTAAAAAGCAAGGATCCATTTCATTATCCACTACAAAGGCAAAATACATTGCTGCTGCTACTTGCTGCACACAAATTTTATGGATGATACAAACTCTTGCAGATCTGAAGGTACATTACACTGATCCCATTCTAATTCATTGTGATAACACAAGTGCCATTAGTGTTTCCAAGAATCTCGTTCTTCATTCCAAGACTAAGCATATTCCAATCAAGTACCATTTTCTTAGAGAACAAGTTACAAACAAAATTGTTCAATTGAATTATATATCTTCTACGGAACAGATTGTTGATATCTTTACTAAACCATTAGCCACGACCCCTTTTGGATACCATCGTCAAAAGTTGGGGGTTATAGTCTCCTATGTCTAATATGTTCACCTGGTCAGGGGGAGTACTTATTGAATATCTGGTGTATTTCCAAGATTCTTATAGTTGATAGGGGGAGTATGTTTTGCAACAGATCAGGGGAAGAATATTACTTCTTTGACATTGATGTCAAAGGGGGAGAAAAAAGTTTGGGAGAGGAGATCCGAATGCATGCGGGTGCTGAGATCCGAATGCATGTGGGTGCTTGTATTGCCATCAATGCCAAAGGGGGAGATTGTTGGCAAATATTTAACAGACAACGAATGGCATAAGTACAGGAAGAGCGAATGGCATAAGTACAGGAAGAACGTACAGAGGATTGTTGGAAAATATTTAACAGATAGTGAATGCTTTTCATTGATGGAAAGTACAATGGTGAAGATGGCATGAGTACAGGCAGTTTGTGATCGACAGGCAAACAAAAGATAAGTCCAAGAAGATCGAATGATCGAAGGCAACACAACTTTGACAAAATGATCGAAGGCCCGAGAAGCATTTCTGATCGTTGGATCCCATCAAAAATTCCTGACAACATGAGGGCCTTTAGATCTGAATAAAGACAAGAAAAGTGCACTAAAGAGGAGGATAGATCTTAGGTGTTAGATCCAAGCGCAGGGTCCGACCACCATTGGATTGAGGAAAACCTGCACGATCTTTAAAAGTGCAAGGAGTAGAGGGCTCACAAAAATTCGACATAATTTGAGCCATCAAATCAAGATCACATCTGAACCATTGATCGGAGTTTCGAATATCACATGTTGGAAATGTCAAAGAAACAATGCAACAGGAATCCCGATTTCTCGATATGAAAAATCTCGGCGTAATCTGAGCCGTCAAATCAAGATCACATCTGAACCATTTATCGGAGTTTCGAGGATCGCGTGTTGGAAATCTCAAAGAAACAATGCAACAGGAATCTCGATTTCTCGATATGAAAAATCCCGGCGTAATCTGAGCCGTCAAATCAAGATCACATATGAACCGTTGATCGAAGTTTCGAAGATCGCGTGTTGGAAATGTCAAAGAAACAATGCAACATGAATCCCGATTTCTCAATATGAAAAATCCCGGTGTAATCTGAGCCGTCAAATCAAGATCACATCTGAACTGTTGATCAGAGTTTCGAGGATCGCTTGTTCGAAATCTCAAAGAAACAATGCAACAGGAATCCTGATTTCTCGATATGAAAAATCCCGACGTAATCTGAGTCGTCAAATCAAGATCATATCTGAACCGTTGATCAGAGTTTCGAGGATCGTGTGTTGGAAATCTCAAAGAAACAATGCAACAGGAATCCTGATTTCTCGATATGAAAAATCCCGACGTAATCCGAGCCATCAAGTCAAGATCACATTTGAACCGTTGATTGGAGTTTCAAAGATCGCGTGTTGGAAATGTCAAAGAAACAATGCAACAGGAATCCCGATTTCTCGATATGAAAAATCCCGGCGTAATCTGAGTCGTCAAATCAAGATCACATTTAAACCGTTGATCGGAGTTTCGAGGATCACGTGTTGGAAATCTCAAAGAAACAATGCAACAGGAATCCTGATTTCTCGATATGAAAAATCCTGACGTAATTTGAGCCATCAAATCAAGATCATATCTGAACCATCGACCCGACTCATGTTAGCAAACCATGTCAGCTAGGAACACATGCCACAACTAGGTAATGACAAGTGTTAAACTGATTCAACATTTCAGGCACATGTAGGTCACGAATTAGAGTGACACGTGGCAGTATTCAACATGTGTCAATCCACGTGTGACGTCAGTAGATGGAAACCTTGTTGGAGTTTTGGGGATCAAGAGTTGGAGATGTCAAAGTTTTTTAACATCAGGAATCCTGATTTCCCGATATGTGAAATCATGATTTAATCGCAGCCGTTGAATAGAGATGTGATATGAACCATTGATCTGACTTCTTTACGGAGTGTTGAGGATCGGGAATTTGAAGTGACAAAAACACCGAACGTCCAGAGTGTCGAAATCGCGATGAGTGAAATTCCGACTTAATCTGAACTGTCAGATCTAAATATGATCTGGATCGTTGATCTGACTGCTTTACAGAATTTTGTGGATCGGGATTTGTAAGTGAAAAGAACATTGAACATAAGGAATGCCAGAATCCGATTTAAAGGGAAGATTAATAAATTTCATCCAACGGTGCGGATAAACTTGAATGTGATTGGAGGGTTACTATTCCCTCTCATAGTTAACTCCTCAGTTACGAATATGTTAAAAGAAATGGACTGATGATTGAGAATCAGTTAGCATTTTAGTTGCTAGGACAGTTGTCCTTGTTTTGCCTAAGGAAATGCGAAGTGGAACCGTCGGGGAAGTGTGTATAAAAGAAAATGAGACAGAATGTGAAATTTGGGCTATTCCGGATGGAAAATGAACAAAACAGTAAGAAAGGGAAAATGAGAGGATGCGTAGCATGAGACTTAGAGAATGTGCAGAGTGAGATGAAACGCAGAGAAGAAGTAGAGAAGAACGACAGAAAGAGTAAAAGAAGAGAAGAATGATAGAACAAGTTGAAGAAGAATGGAATGAGAGAACAAGTTGATGTAGAGCATACCTGCTGAACAGACAGAGGAAGACAAGAGCAACAGAACAGTGTGTAGAAGACCAGATTTATAGAACAAAGAAAGATTGGTAAGAACTAATTTATCTGTAAAGTTGACTGTTTATTTAGCCATTCATATTTTAGGGAGGTTAGGAGTTTCTTGGGAGGACTATTGTCCTTAGAGGTTCAAGTGGGAGCTTGAACATAGGAAGTTGTAGCTTCCATCTGGTTGCAGCCAGAGAAACTAGGGTGGCAGGGTGGTGCAAGGGAGAACAAGTGTTCTCTGCTATACAGGTTGGAGCCTGTGTAACTGGAAGTTGGCTTCCATCCAGTTGGTGCTGGAACATTCAGGAAGTTGGTGCTTCCATCCAGTTGGTGCTGGAATATTCAGGGAGTTGGTGCTTCCTTCTAGTGGGTGCTAGAGAAACCAGAGAGTTGGTGCTCTCAAACAAGTTGTAGCTTGTAAAACAGAGGTAGCAGCCTCACATTGAGTTGGTGCTCAAATAAAGATGATGTACAAAACTTAGAAGACTGCCTATCATTTTGAAGAAGAAGAGGTTTTCTCCCTTTATGAGTTTCCTCGTGAAAATCTGTCTTTGTGTATACTTTATGTGTGATTCATACTCTTTGGTTTTACTTTCCATATGTTGTATATTGTCGATG
>ML782326.1:382534-419075 GCA_009831015.1 Picea engelmannii | reverse complement strand
AAGAAATAAAGACATCAAGAATCCACCTTTACATCTCAAAAAGGATGGACACCAAAGCAAAGGTATGATTTTTTTTTTCATGGTCAATGTTATTCATGTAATGAATATGGTCACAAAGATTTGGAATGTAGATCTTATGCAAGGAGAAATAATGGAATATTTCATAACACCATAAGGTGTTGGATATGTGATCAAGTAGGACACATTGTTGTTCACAATCACAACATAAGATGCTACATCTATAGTGGATTTGGCCACAAATCCCAGGATTGTTGGAACACAAGAAGAAAGTCCATGATGAGGACTTCATATATCATGACTAGAAGAAGGAATGAAGTAAGGAAGGGAGACATATTTGAAAATATGGAAGCTCAGAGCTCAAGTTTTGAGAAAAAGGGACACCTTCAGAAGTGGGTGAAGAAGACTAAAATACCAGAGCAAAATGGAAGCCTTAAAGGAGGCTCAAGTGTCATCTACTGAAGCATACGCGGGTGACAGTGGTAACCATCATGTACATATGCAGGCTGACCTTGAATAGGTCGCGTAAATACGTAAGCCATCTATGAAACAAGCCGCATATATGTGATAAAGCCTAAGGAAAAGGACCATGCACATGGGTTGCAGCTTGATGTGATGGTATAACTCTATGATGGAGGGTCTAACATAGTTTGTTGCAAGTTTTGACATTTCTTGCTACTGGTTTTCATGATTACATATTTGATTATGTAATGTGATGATATAAAATGAAAGGATATCTTGGATGCATGGCACATGTTGTTCCTAAGTTTATGTTTTAAGGCTATAAAACATACCATCAAGGCATCCGTAAATGATTTAAAGAAATGATTTGGAAATAAGGAATCAGAGAAAGATTAAAGAAAATTCAGTTTCTCAACCGCCTCTGTCTTTCTTCCTGTTGTTCTTGAATGCTAATGTCTCTCTCAATAGAAGCCCATGATCATTCTAACTCAACCCGGTTAGTTGTTGTTTGTAAAATGGTGTTAAATAAATTCAAGGAAATACTGGTTTGATCCTGAAGGCCTGGTTCAACGTTGGGTTGTCTGCTACTTGGGACAGTCATGGATGATAAAACTTTATTTGTTTATAAAGGGATTTTAATCAGTTTGTTACTTCAGATTTCTGGAAATGAGAATAAGAGAAACAATTTTAAAATTCAAAACAGTGATGTAAACACATTCAAGGTCGTTTCCTCATTTTGTAACAATTTTGGGAATTGTAAACAATAGATAAACACTACAGAGAAATATAAGGCTTTAATCACGAAAGAATCTCATATTTCAATAGATAATGATGAAAGAAAAATGAGGTTTCTAACAAGAGTTAAATATTAAGGAACAAAATTTTTATAGGTCTTAAAATTACTTAAAGTGATTTCAGAGGAAAAACTGTAAATCATTTGACATCCAAACCAATCTGAAATATAAATCAATGATGTATATAACTTCAAATTGATTACTTGTTAGATAAAACATTAAAGGAAAAATTCAACAAAATATAATAAATAGGGAGAAGACACACAGCTACAAAGTTGCAGGATCCAGAATCTCGTTTGTGATCTATATTCCGATGTATTTGAAAACTGATATTACAAAATGGCTCTCTCCAAAAATTTCGGAAGCCTGTTCTCAGCATTTAGAAACTATATTTATACATTTTCACCAAAGTTTCTCATTGGTGACTAACTAACTTCCTAATATTTTAGTTACATAAAAATAATGTCAACCGTTTACAATTTATTTTTAAATAAAAAGTAAAATAAAATTTAAGCTTGCGTTGACGAACTTCCTTTTTTCGCATCAATACACTGAACGCATTTCCCTAAAAACTTCACAAATATCCTGGGAGCATCGGGTATCTCATTCGCTTCAAACGAGAAAAATCTCTTCTGCAATTCGGGCAACTGACTTTCTGTCATCCTTTCTGTGAATTTAACAGTTTTCAACTTTAGACTTGAAATCACCATCCCCTTGTTGATCTCTGTGATGTTGATCAATTTAATGTTTGAAATATCTAATTTATTTTCCTCCATCTCTTCTCTAAACCTCAGGTTATGCTTGGCAATATTGATTTCGCCTAACAATCCAGAACAATCATCTATTCCAATATTCAATGAATTTCTTTCAAATAGATCGAAGATTCCCTGCCAATCCTCATTAACTTCTCTTGTGATTCATTTATATTCCGCCAATTTTTCCTCCCACACTTTTATCATTATGTCTCCTTTAACCTGTTCAAAAATAGATAATTTTTTAGTCTTTCCAATTTCTTCCTTTGATGAGGAAGCCACTTCCTTTTGAAAAGTTGTTCTAGCTGCTTTCTCCTCCCTTTCTTCTTGAAACACATTCTCCAAAGACTTATTTGATTCCTGAAAATAATTATGGATTACTTCTAGATTCAAGAACACTTTCTGTTGTTCCTCCTCTATTCTTACATATATCTCCAATGCATGTATCTTGAAACTTTCAAGTTCTACTACCTGGTTAGTAATAGAAACAATCTTATCTTGCAAATGTTTGTTCTCTTCTCACAACTTTTGAACCTGTTCCTGTGTGACCTGTATTAAGTTTTTTGCCTCATCCAAGTTTTTATTCAATTTCTGGATTTCTTGCATATCCTTTAGTCTAGCTTGTTCTAGACCCTTTTGTATTCCCCAACCAATATTTCTTTCATTTTCTTTTAGTTTGTCTTGAAACTGGATTATTGTTTGGTCCTTCTGTTCAAGTAGAGTTATTAAATTGCCTACAAAATACATGTTTGTTGATTCTATAGCACCCATTGTACCTACTATTGTTGTGGAAAATTCCCCATCCTTGAGTTTCTTTCCATCTATAATAACTCTATGATTTTTAATCATTCCTTCTCCTCTAGGATGAATTTCCTGTTTCAAGACTGCTCTTTTCTTTTTGCTAAAAAGTAATCTGATGGGGGGATTTCCTGTCTTGAAATCAGCTCTAGATCACTGACATATAAAACTCCTTCATGGGGGGTTCCGAAAGTCGACTATAATGGAGTTAAAGAGGTGATAGGATTACCAAGTTCTGTTGAAGTTGTTCCTCCTATTTTTTCTGGAACATTCTTCATGATTTCTAGAATTGTTTCTGGCTCTTTTCCCTTATCCATTCACGATTCTTTTGTTTGAGAACCCTCTGCATCTTGGGAATGTATCTTAGTATCCTTCAACTTACCTCAGTCATTTGCTTTACCCTAAGTATTAGTTTCAAACCCTGGAGTGGGTTCTTCCTGTTCTGGCGATGGGGTCGAAATTTCTCCCTGTAACATCTTAGGTAGACAGCTTCGCCTATGGCTTTGAAAAGATGTGAACCCAGCCTGTGATTCAGGTGGAAAGGCCTGGACTCTGTTCAAAACTTCTTCATAAGACTTAACATCTTTAAAAATATCATCATAAATAGATACTTCATGTTCATACGCCTTTAGATTACAATGTATGTAATGCCTACTTATTATTTGGTAGGGGTCATATTTTTTGTGCTCAATATTTACTAACTTTACTTCTTCCAATGACTCGACCTCTACCTTTGAATGGCCTAAATTTGATAAAGGAAATTTCCCAATATGAACAGGGAAAGATGGCCATGCTTTTTCTTGGAGTGCTTTTAATTCCAATCCAACACCACCCTTCTCTATTTGATGAGCTACTTCTTTGCACACCAATCTGTCTGGTAGGAATTTTTGGAGTGAGTGGGGAGGAATGGAACAACCATAAACTCTAATATAGGAAAAATTTTCCTCAATAAACCAGTCGAAAACTAATTTAAGGCTTTCTATGACTGCATCGGAAATTCAAGGGGGTTCGCATCCAAAAAATAATTTGTGCATAGGAATAATGACAAAATGACAAACCTCGTAAAAAAAGTCTTTAGATTTTTCTTCCCAAAGGGCCAAATGGTATTCATGAATGGATTCTAGACATGAGATGCTCCAACTCCAATTCATTAATGGAGAGGGGGTCATAAAACATATTGCATCCATAATGTATGCAGACATATAAAAAGACACTGGTTGTCCCTTTGACTTGGCTGCTTTGTAATTTAAAATTTCTTGCGTTAGTTTATCCGACAAAATTTTTTGCCAGTTAAAACCATTTCCTTCTGAAGTTTCCTCTAAGAAGGGTACCCAGTCTGCATGAAAATGACAGGGACCTTTTCTCCCGAAAAGTCTGCATAACATAATGGCTATATAAACCATATATTCGTTTAAGGAGGCTGTAGCATAAATCCCATGAGTGTCATCCCTAAACTTTGCTTCAGACCTTTCCCATCCTCTAATCATATCTGGATATGTCTGGTCTTCCTTAATACATTCCTTTCTCTGAAACTCAATTATAAATTCAACATTAAAAGTATGTTTATGATTCGGCGAGATTTTATACATTACTTGAATGTGCTCTGGCCTGAATGAATCGATGATAGCTCCTTGATCATTTAGAATGATCCTTGTGTGGATATCAACTTTATCCAGAGCCCAACCTATCATATCGGTATATGCCACCAACCTCGGACATGCAGCAACCTTATGAAGCTCAGACTCAACAATGTCCCAGAGATGATTTTCAGAATCAGGGTCAGCATGCTTTAGCTCGTACTCCATCAATTCAGAAATTTGAGTCCATGATTTGATGGAGTTCATGGCGTGTGGAGTAGTATCAGAGATAATATCACCTTCCTGTGTGTCTTTGTTTTTCTTCAGTGCCTTTTTAGGTGCCATGGCTCTGCGTTTTAACTTAAAAACCTCTCACAAAAAGTAGATGAATAAGCTCGGCTTAAAATGAAAATATAGACGTTCGAACGTTTACTTTGATAATATTTTAAAAATGACAAGATTTGTACAACTGTCATGAAATTAAAGCTCTTAATGCAAAAGATATTTTACCGAGATACGCTTTTAATGTCTGTACTTAGGTGCTGTCAATTTTTTCAAATAAAACGAGAAACTTACTTAATCAGAAAGCGAAACATTAATGAACACTTAAGAATGATTACCATTAAACTTATTTTAGAAGGAAGATTGATTAGTGTTAATTATAAATTAAATCTCAAAACATCACTTTTCGTGGTTTCAGAGATGTTGATGTCAAAAGGTATATCGTTGAAAAAATCCGATCACCGAAATCGCGAAATCGTGAAATTACGATGTTTTAATTAAGATTTAAACGTTTTTATCACATTAATTAATTGAGATTAGACGTTATTGGGATTTTGGAAATCTTGATGTCGAGAAGTATGTTACCTATGAAGTCCGATTGCCGAAAACGCGATGGCTTGTTTGTTTTAAATAGGACTTAACTTATCTTATTTAACTGAATAATCATGATTAGGGCCAAAAAATAATTAGTTTAATCTAATTTGATTTATGAATCGGGGTTTTGGAAATCAGGATTTCAGGAAACATGATGACAAGAGATGCGTTCTCATAGAACCGCGAATCCCGAAATCGTGACATAATTAAGTTAACCTTAAACCCTTCTTAGGAGAGACTAAACTAAATCGTGTTTTAATTAAGATTTAAACTTATCAGGAAATCGGGGATCACGGTTTCGTGATTCAATTTGCATCAAACATCTGTTTACAGAAAACCCCGAATCCCGATTTCTTTAACGTTTAAATTAAAAAAAAATATATCGTAAATTTAAGATTACAATTCGTTTTAAATAATTTTTCAATGAGCGTTGGAAAACTTATATTTTTGTAAACTTTTTTTTTTTTCATTCGTTATTCAAAAATAATCGATAAAAAGGTGTCGTGAATTTAGAAATGATGAAATTCCTATTTTAGGAAAGCCGAAACCTAAAAAACACAAAAATAAAAATCTAGGCCTTAAGGATAAAAGATTTTAAGCTCTGTTTCAACATAGGCTCCAACTAGGGACCTCGTATCCCTGTGGGACGAGGAGAACATGTAGACTCAGTGCCTTCATTGGGTAAATGGTGTCAAGGGTTTATCACTGCCAAACTATTAAGGAGAGGAAAAAGAGATTTTATAAAACCTTTGAAAACCTTTGAAAACGTTTTATTTTCTTTAAACTCAGTTGTAGTCTTCTTCATAAAATTCTCCTTCCTGTTCTAAATTTAAGTTATAATTAAGATGATTAGAACAATCTTAGGAAACTTAACAGATTTTGTAAATTTCATCTTGCATCAATAGAAATAACATTTATAATTTTTAATTGGGGAGCTCTATTTTGACTTAAGACTAATATCCAGTTTTGAAAAACTGATAACTAGAATAGAGTAATAGATAAGTATGACAACCTTACAGACACCTTAGATATTTCTTCACTACCAGCGGGCCTGTTCAGTACCCCGATGAAGTTATCTGTCCCTTTTTACTGAATTTCCTTTCACCGCTTAGAGTGCTAATTATATATTTATACTCAGATATTGCTTCACTGCCAGCAGGCCTGTTTAGTACCCCGGTGAAGTTATCTGTTTCTTTTATTTTTAAACGAGGGCAATCATTTAAATGAATTTCCTTTCATCGTCTGTGGGACTAGACGGGGGCAATCAAATATGAGTTTCCTTTCACCATCTGTCTTATAGTTAGCTTGTGCATACGAAGCGGGGGAAATTAGTGATACTTAAAATATCAGGGGTGGTTATCTGTGTAAAAATTTATAATATAGGTTTTTCAACTTGTTTTGATTATTCTAGACCAATTTTTCTCAACTTTCAAAACTCCTCAGTCTGTAGAGAAATAGGGAAAGATTATTTTCAGGGGTTTTCTTTTGAGCAAGCTTAAATCCTCAGACAAACTATTAAGAAACCTAAGAGAGTCAGAATCAACCCAGACATAACCACTTTTAGTCAGAAAATAAGAACTATGAAGACTGGACTTACTGAATTCAATCATTTGTTGATTTTCAAGGTTAATACATAATCTCTCCTACTTTGATGAGAAAGCCCAAAAACGTGAAAGATAGTATCGAGGGTAAAAAAGGAGGTGTTCAACAATCTGTAAGCCATAAAACATAGGTTATGATTTAAAAAATAACTCTTTGGACTCTTTTCTTCTTATTTATTATTGTTATTATTATTATTATTTATTTTTTTTATTTATTTTTTTATTTAATTTTTATTTTTTTATTTTTTTTTCCAGAATGAGAATGTATTTTCTAAAAATGAAAAAAAAATGGTATATACAATGAGATCTTCTATAAAATAATTATTCCATATAATGCTTTAAAAAACGCCCATTAACAGGGGCATTCAAGATCTTACCATCTAAATTTTCAAGTAGAAATGAATTTTTTCCTTCAGAAGATGCTACCTTAAATGGTCCATACCAAATATGATCAAATTTACCATTTTTTCCTGAATCTTCTTTTCAAGCATCCCACCTCAAAACCAGATCCCCGGGGAGAAAATTCCTATCCTTGGATTTACGATCAAATAATATCTTCATGTCATCCTGGTACTTCTGCAACTTTTCATCCACTACAGCCCTGTGTTGCTAAACTTCAATCAGCTGATTTATCCTTCTTGTGAGAGGGTTTGGTTCTTCCTTCTCATCTTGCCATAGTTTCATCACAGGAAGTGCTAGATTTATGGGAAACACTACATCTGTTCCATATACCATTTGAAAGGGAGAAGTGTTGATAGACTTTTTTGTGCCTATCCAATTTGCCCACAGAGCATATTTTAAATGCAAATGCCAAGATTTTTTATTTTCATTTAAGAATTTCTTGATTATACTGATTAGTCTCTTGTTAGAAGATTTTTCCAGACCATTTCCCTGAGGATAGTATGTTGTGGAATGACCCAGCACAATATTATATTTCTGGCAACAGCTAACCATTGCCATAGATTTAAAAGCCTGTGCATTGTCTGTGACTATCTTTCTGGGACAACCGAACCTAGACAAGATATTCTCTTCTAAGAAATCTATAACTACTAAATCAGTGGCCTTCCTTGTTGGGATAGCTTCCACCCATTTGGTGAAATAGTCTGTAGTGGTCAGAATCCATCTATGTTGAGCACTTGAATGAGGATTAATCTCCCCTATGAAGTCTAGTCCCCATTGTTGAAAAGGAGCTTCTGTCTTGACTGGGACCAATGGCATCGCTGGTAGTTTATGTTTTCCTGCGAAGAATTGGAAAGGGCTGCAAGCTCGTACCTTAGCATTGACATCTAGGAAAAGTTTAGGCCAGTAATAACCAGCCCTCTGGATTTTATATGCCTTAGCCCTCCAAGCATGGTGTCCTCCATAGACTCCTTCATGAAATTGACCTATAGCTTCTTCTGTTTCTGATTCGACCAGATAGACTAAGAGGAAACCAAATAGGTCTTTCCAATATAATCGTTTTTCATAAATACAGTATTTAATTGCATGCATCTTTAGCATTCTAGCTTTGGATGGAGACAAGTCAGCTGGACATTTCAAAGTTAATAAGTATGTTACTATGTCCTTGTACCAATTCGAAGACGTGAATTTCTCCTCAATCCTTTTTTCGACTATTTGGTCCTCAAGTTCATTCATGTCTACCCATCCTTCTTCCTCTTGAGAACTGTTTATCCCAAGAGCCTTGAAATTGGATTTAGCTAAATGCTTAGCTAAACCTTGTCCTTTTACCAATTTGGTTGGTTTAACCTCCAAGTCGAACTCTTGAATTTTTGCAAGCCATCTTCCTCTTTTACCATTAGTGTCTGATTAAACCAAGATATCTTTTACAGCACTAGTGGGTACATATGCAATTACTTTAGAATGTAAAACATAAGTTCTGAAATTTTTCAATGCTTTTACCATGGCATACGCTTGTTTTTCCATTATATTATATTTGAGTTCAACATCTCAGAGAATTTTTCTAAAGAAGGATATCGGTTGCTCGAAACCTTCTTCGTTCTTCTAAATGAGTACAGCAGGAAGCGTGTGTTCTGAGGAAAATGAAAAAATAAGAAAATATTTGAGATAATCTAGGCTCGCTAGAACTGGTGCCTCACTTATAACCCTTTTAATATGGGAAAAGGATGATTTAGCTTCTGCTGTCCATTTTACTTCACTGTTTTTTCTGAGCATTTCTGTAATCAATTTAACAATTTCGGCGAAGTTAGGAATAAATCTTCTCAAGAAATTTATTTTTCCTAAAAATGATTGAATTTCTTTCACATTCCTAGGAATAGCTATTGTATCTATAGCCTCTACTCTTTTAGGGTTGATCCTGATTCCATTTCGAGATACGATGTGACCCAACAACTTGCCTTCTTGCATAGTGAAATGAGACTTTTTAGGATTTAAGAATAGACCAAACCTACGGCATTTTTCAAACGTTTGTTTGAGATGAATCATATGGTCTTCATCCAATTTAGAAAAAACAGTAAGATCATCCAAATAGATGACTACAAACTTGTCTCGTTCGCCAACGAAAGCAATATCCATCGCGCGTTGAAAAGTAGCCCCTGCATTCATTAGTCCAAATGACATTTTATCGTACATAAACATGCCCCAAGGAGTGGTAAATGTAGTTTTTTCTTTGTCAAGATCACTGACGACAATCTGATTATAACCTGAAAATCCGTCAATCATTGACATTCTATTTTCCCCTACTACTTTTTCAAGAACATGGTCCATTTTAGGTAGAGGATAATTATCTTTGAGAGAAGATTTATTAAGATTCCTAAAATCAACACATAGTCTTATTTCCCCATTTTTCTTTCTAACTGGGACCAGATTAGCTACCCAATCAGAATATCTTAGGGGTACAATTATTTTAGCATCAAGAAGTTTTTTGACTTCTCGTTCGATAACAAGTAATAAAATAGGGTTAAATTGTCGGAGTTTTTGTTTAAAAGGTTTGACACCTATTTTGAGAGGTATTTTATGTTCAATCACAGAAGTGTCATGTGTTTTCAGTTCTTCGTACGACCATGCGAAAACATATTTATATTTTCTTAACAACTCCATGTATTTATTTTTGTTTTCTGTTGATAAATATTTGGATAGTTTAACCATTCGGGGGTTTTCTTCAGTTCCTATATTACAATCTTCAACCTCCTTTGGTTGGGGCTGTAGAGTAGTTTTAGAAGGGATATCATCTTTATTAAAAAGTCTTTCCAAAGGAATTAGACCCTTGGGGATTTGGTTGTTCTTAAGAACAATCATTCGATGGTTTGCAATTTTATCATGAAATTCTTTAGAATCCTCCCCTTCTTGCATGATCCAAATAGGATCATTTTGATTTTCTTGATCGATATGCATTTCTACAAATTCATCTAATGATTCTAGAAACTTTCAAAGTTGCTCATCATCTTCAAAAACTTGCCAATGTTGTATGTTATTTGGTATTGAAGGGCGATGTCTCATTTGTATATGATATTTTAAATTAAAAGCAGTCGGGGGTGTAAAAGTTGATGCAGCTTTGGCTAAAGCATCAGCCTGTTGATTCTCGGATCTTGGGACGAAATGAAAATTCACACACGTGAAGAAGTTCTCAATTAAATCCTAGACACAATTCCTATAGGATCATAATATAGGATGTCTATCCTGATACTGCCGATTCACATGTTTTATAATTAACTCTGCGTCACCAAAGACTTTGAGTTTCTTAATTTTCATCCTTCTGGCAGCTTCTAATCCTAGCATTAAAGCTTCATACTCGCATACATTGTTTGTACAATCTACATTCCACTAGAGCCTATATGAAAAAGGAATAACAAATTGATCATTGGGAGCCATAAGAAGTGCTCCTGCCCTGGCTCCAAGATAGGAGGAAGCACCATCAAAATACATTTTCCATACACCAGTACTATATACATTTTCCTCTATTTCTTTTTTTTTTTCAATTTTTTCTTCTATACATTTATCGCCTACATCTACTTCAAAATCGTCATCTAAAGATAATATACAATTTCCTAAATCTTGGTTGGCAATATAAACTGGATGATTGTTGGGGTTATTCGGGTCACCTACAATAAATGCCAACCTAGTCTCCCTGTAAAGACAAGTGAATTGGCCTCCGAAAAATGGAATTGTAGCATATGTCATATCTAGTTGGAGGGATCCTCCAAGCTTGGCACCCCATGATCTAGATAATAGCATACCATACTTTGGGGGAATGTCAGCGACTACTACATCCATAAGAATACTTTTAGAAGGTATTTGAGCCAAACCTACCACTAGGTCTTTAATCATACCTATGCATTTTACTTTCCTCGAATCAAAAGAATATAAGTCACCATAGGGCCTCGTGATTTCAAGACCAAGTTTTTCCATAATTTCCTTTGGCATAACATTGTGGGAAGCTCTGGAATCCAACATATAGTTATGGAGAAGGTGGTCAAACAAGGTTAACGTAATATAAAAAGGAGCCACGGTGTCTCTTGCACCTTCGACGTGTGGACCGAAGACTAAGATAGGTTTGTCATCCTCTAAGTTGATGGCGTTGGCCTGGCTTTCATCTTCGGAAAAGTTAATCATTTTGGCGATTTGTTTTCTGTATACGGGATTTTTAGCTAACTCAACAAGGGGAATAGGAATTTTTTATTTTATTTATTTCATTTTCCAAATTGAAGTGTCCTAGAGCCTTGTCATTTTTTATGTTTAGGGCTTCCATACCTTTCTTCTCAGTTTTACATTGAGATGTGACCTTGTTTTCTTTTATAGGAGCTTGTGTCTTCACAGGGAGTGTTCCTACTGATCCTGACTGTATAGGTTGCATATCAGTTGTGTTCCTTTTTACAAACTATTTATCTGCAACTTTTGGAGTTACCTCATCGGTTTCACTTCTTGGAAAAATCTTTTTTGTCGGAACATTTGGGTATTCCTTGGTCTCAAATTATATTTTCCCTATAGTTCAACAATAATATCATCTGCAATATTTTGATATGTGAAATCGTCAGTCATATTATTGCTAACATGTTCTTCCGATTTACTTTCTTTACTTAAAGATGCTTTGTAATCCTGTCTTGATAAATAAAGGGATTTATTATCATTGTCAAGGTTACTAATATCTTCATCGATTTCTTCAAAATCTCCTAAATCTTCCTCTCCAATATAGTTTTCACTTTTAAAAGTTGTTTGAATTTTTTGATATTCATTTTTAATTATTTGATGTGGTCCCTGAGGTTCAAGATTTCTTCAAAAATCTTTTCTGGGGAAATTATCTCTTTTCGGTTTCTCTAGTTCCATTTTTGAGATCTTGTTTGAAAGTTCTCTAATGATCCTAGCCATCTCTTTTATTCTGTCTCCCAAGGATTTTCCTGACCCTGAAGATCCACCTTGCTCTTTAAATTTTTTATTTTCTTTGTTTCCAGTTTTAGTCTTTTCTTTAAGTTTCCCTGATGCCATCATGTTTGATTCAATCTCGAGCACATCATCCTGCATTTTTGTGAGATCTATTGATCTCCTTTATCTCAATAATAAGGCAAAGTCGGGGTCAAAAGCACCAGCAAAAGTCACTTTTGTTGCAGGTTGTGAAGGTTTAAACTCAACTGGAATTTTATTATACAACTTATTGAACCTCTGTGTGAATTCTAGAACTGACTCAGAGTTTTTCTTTCTAAGAGCTCTGAATTCAGTTAAGTAGTAGAGGTGATCCTTCATTTCTCCCCATTGTCTAATAAATGTAGTTTCAAGCTCTTCATAGGATCTTAAAGATCCAGCTGCTAAGGATCTGAACCAGGTCCTCACCTGTCCCTCGAAAGTTTGAACCAGGAGTCTAGAATAAACATCTTCATGTTCTATTCCGAGTATGTCAACAAATTGATCAAAAAAGTTTATATGTTCTTGGGAAGTCAAATCACCTTCCCTTGTAAATTTCGGAAGGATTTTCATATAATTCTCGAGGAGATCATGAAGAGGAACAGGAAGAACAAAGGGAGCATATCTAGCAGCCACTTTAGCGAAAATCCCAAGAAGCGGTACTTGAGCGCCTCCAGAGGCACCACCTCCAACTTCAGCACCTCCTTGTGCAGCCATGGTTACATTTGGGACTGAAGTTTGGACAGTGCAAGGAGAAGATTCTCGAAAATCTGGAGAAGACACTTAATGGAAAGAGAAAGTATCGAATGAGGGGGGAAGTGAAAGTGATCTTTCAAGAGTTTCTGATGAGTATGATTGCATAAAATTAGGTTGATCTATAGTATATGTGGATAAAAAGACTTGTTTAAGTGATTTTCGTGATTTTAAAATTTTTTCTGGATCGGAGACTAGCGAGGTCTGCTTGTTGTCTGGGGTTTTTCTGGTGTTCTTTTGGCTACTAGATAGTTTAGTTATTGTGGAGTCGCCAAGTGAAAAAATATTTAGCCTTAGAAGGTTTTCTATCCTTGTTCACTATCAAGAAACAGAAAATGTCAATGCCATTCTTCCCAGGGAAAAGATTCATTTCTTCGTTCCCCGACAACGATGCCAAAAAGATGTTGTTCCTGAGTTTATGTTTTAAGTCTATAAAACATATCGTCAAGGCATCCATAAATGATTTAAAGAAATTATTTGGAAATAAGGAATCAGAGAAAGATTAAAGCAACTTCAGTTTCTCAACTGCCTCTGTCTTGCTTCCTGTTGTTCTTGAATGCTAATGTCTCGCTCAATAGCAACCCATGATCGTTCTAACTCAACCCGGTTAGTTGTTATTTGTAAAATGGTGTTAAATAAATTCAAGGCAATACTGGTTTGATCCTGAAGGCCTGGTTCAATGTTGGGTTGTCTGCTACTTGGGACAGTCATGGATGATAAAAATTTATTTGTTTATAAAGGGATTTTAATTAGTTTATTACTTCAGATTTCCGGAAATGAGAATAAGAGAAACAATTTTAAAATGAAAAACAATAATGTAAACACATTCAAGGTCGTTTCCTGGTTTTGTAACAATTTCGCGAATTGTAAACAACAGATAAACACTACAGAGAAATATAAGGCTTTAATCAAGAAAGAATCTCATATTTCAATAGATAATGATGAAAGAAAAATGAGGTTTCTAACAAGAGTTAAATATTAAGGAACGAAAGTTTTACAGGTCTTAAAATTACTTAAAGTGATTTCATAGGAAAAACTGTAAATCATTTGACATCCAAACCAATCTGAAATATAAATCAATGATGTATATAACTTCAAATTGATTACTTGTCAGAGAAAACATTAAAGGAAAAATTCAACAAAATATAATAAATAGGGAGAATACACATAGCTACAAAGTTGTAGGATCTAGAATCGCGTTTGTGATCTATATTCCGATGTATTTGAAAACTGATATTACAAAATGGCTCTCTCCAAAAATTTCTAAAGCATGTTGTCAGCCTTTAGAAACTATATTTATACATTTTCACCAAAGTTTCTCGTTGGTGACTAACCAACTTCCTAATATTTCGGTTACATAAAAATAATGTCAACCGTTTACAATTTCTTTTTAAATAAAAAGAAAAAATTAGGCTTGTGTTGACGAACTTTCTTTTTCCGCATCAATAAACTGAACGCATTTCCCTAAAAACTTCATAAAGATCCTGGGAGCATCGGGTATCTCATTTGCTTCAAATGAGAAAAATATCTTCTGTAATTCGGGCAACCGACTTTCTATCATCCTTTCTGTGAATTTAACAGTTTTCAACTTTAGAATTGAAGTCACCATCCCCTTGTTGATCTCTGTGATTTTGATCAATTTAATGTTTGAAATCTATACATTCTTTTCCTCCAGCTCTTCTCTAAACCTCAGCTGATGCTTGGCAATATTGATTTCGCCTAACAATCTGGAACAACCATATGTTCCGATATTCAATGAATTTCTTTCAAAGAGATCGAAGATTCCCTGCCAATCCTCATTAAATTCTCTTGTGATTCGTTTTTATTCGACTAGTTTTACCTCCCACACTTTTATCATTATGTCTCCTTTAACCTGTTTAGAAATAGATAATTTCTGAGTCTTTCCAATTTCTTCCTTTGATGAGGCAGCCACTGCCTTCTGAAAAGTTGTTCTAGCTACTTTCACCTCCCTTTCTTTATAGAACACATTCTCCAAAGACTTATTTGATTCCTAAAAATAATTCTGGATTACTTCCAGATTCAAGAACACTTTCTGTTGTTCCTCCTCTATTCTTACATATATCTCCAATGCTTGTATCCTAAAATTTTCAAGTTCTACTACCTGGTTAGTAATAGAAACAATCTTATCTTGCAAATGTTTGTTCTCTTCTCCCAGCTTTTGAACCTGTTCCTGTGTGACCTATATTAATTGTTTTGCCTCATCCAAGTTTTTATTCAATTTCTGGATCTCAAGCATATCCTTTAGTCTAGCTTGTTCTAGACCCTTCTGTATTCCCCAACCAATATTTCTTTCATTTTCTTTTAGTTTGTCTTGCAACTGGATTATTGTTTGGTCCTTCTGTTCAAGTAGAGTTGTTAAATTGCCTACAAAATACATGTTTGTTGATGCTATAGAACCCATTGTACCTGCTATTTATGTGGCAAATTCCCCATCCTTGAGTTTCTTTCCATCTATAATAACTCTATGCTTTTTAATCATTCCTTCTCCTCTAGGATGAATTTCCTGTTTCAAGACTGCTCTTCGCTTTTTGCTGAAAAAGTAATCTGATGGGGGGATTTCATATCTTGAAATCGACTCTAGATCATTGACATATAAAACTCCTTCATGGGGGGTTCTGAAATTCGACTGTAATGGAGTTAAAGAGGTCATAGGACTACCAAGTTCTGTTGAAGTTGTTCCTCCTATTTTTTCTGGAACATTCTTCATGATTTCTAGAATTGTTTCTGGCTCATTTCCCTTATCCATACCTAATTCTTTTGTTTGAGAACCCTCTGCATCTTGGGAAGGTATCTCAATATCCTTAAACTTACATTTGTCATTTTCTTTACCCTGAGTATTAGTTTCAAACCCTAGAGTGGGTTCTTCCTGTTCTGGCGATGGTGTCGAAATTTCTCTCTGTAACATCTTAGGCAGGCAGCTTCGCCTATGACTTTGAAAAGATGTGAACCCAGCCTGTGAGTCAGGTGGAATGGCTTGGAATCTGTTCAACACTTCTGCATAAGACTTAACATCTTTAAAAATATCATCATAAATAGATACTTCATGTTCATATGCCTTTAGATTACAATGTATGTAATGCCTACTTATTATTTGGTAGGGGTCATATTTTTTGTGCTCAATATTTACTAATTTTACTTCTTCTAATGACTCGGCCTCTACCTTTGTATGGCCTAAATTTGATAAAGTAAATTTCCCAATATGAATAGGGAAAGATGGCCATGCTTTTTTCTGGAGTGCTTTTAATTCCAATCCAACACCACCCTTGGCTATTTGATGAGCTACTTCTCTGCACACCAATCTGTCTGGTAGGAATTTTTGGAGTGTGTGGGAGGAATGGAACAACCATAAACTCTAATATAGGAAAAAATTTCCTCAATAAACCAGTTGGAAACTGATTTAAGGCTTTCTATGACTGCATCGGAAATGCGAGGGGGTTCGCATACAAAAAATAATTTGTGCATAGGAATAATGACAAAATGACAAACCTCGTAAAAAATGTCTTTAGCGTTTTCTTCCCAAAGGGCCAAGTGGTATTCATGAATATGTTCTGGACATGAGATGCTCCAACGCCAATTCATTAATGGAAAGGGGGCATAAAACAAATTGCATCCATGATGTATGCAGACATATAAAAAGACACTGGTTGTCCCTTTGACGTGGCTACTTTGTAATTTAAAATTTCTTGCGTTAGGTTATCCGACAAAATTTTATGCCAGTTAAAACCATTTCCTTCTGAAGTTTCCTCTAAGAAGGGTACCCAGTCTACATGAAAATGGCAGGGATCTTTTGTAATGATCCCAAGCGATTATGCAAGGATCATCATGGTTTTGGTGTCTTTTTAAACTTTTTTCTGGTTGTGGTATTTCGTCAAACAGTTTGTTGATCTATTTGTTTAGATGTGTTTATATGTGTGTATGCAAAAAATAACAGAAAGAGATTACCATGGAACATACCTCAACCATATGCAATAAGATAGACATGCCAAAACATCTCAAATCTTCTTTATTCATAAAATACAAGAACCTGCTACAATGGAGATGTCGATTTGGAATGCTCAACAGATGGCCAAGATGATAGACAATAGATAACAAGTATGAGCTACTACAAAATGCTCCCGTCAATACAAAATAAGCCTCCAAAGGCTGGATAAGAGATGAAGACCAATGCCTAGTGCCAAACCCCTCACTGTTGGAAGATGCCACGCTCTGATGGATAACTGAAGCTCCTCAACAATTTGGCCCCGATGCCAAAGATGTCCAATCACCTCCAGAAAGATGCCAAACAGTACATCAAGTGATGGTACGAACAACCCAGGTGCCCGAATCTCCAAGATCCCTCTCAATCTTTGTAGATCTGAATTCCTCCACTGAATGGTGTGCCCCACTGGATGACTGAAGCCCTAGATAATTCGGCCATGATGAAGGAGGCCTCCAAATGCTCTGAAACTCTCTAGAAATATAGATTGGGACACTGCAAGTCACTAGGTGAAGTCTCAGGGTCAGATCTGAAGTGTAACTCCTCCAAACTGACTAGATCTGAATCTCAGAAACGCCTTCCTTCTCTTCAATTCGTCCCACTTCTCTTATAAATAATCTGAATCATGAAAATCTCTCAGAAAGCACTAGAAATGATGGAGGAGACCCTACAAGAAGAACCCAAGTGATGGAATCTCAAAAAACCCTGCCAATCTCCTACAACGAATCTCTATCCAAGGATGGTGTGCCCCTCTTGTTGGAAACCCTCAACTGGTGCGCCCTCTCTCCATCTGCACATGAAACTGATGTAGAATCCCCCATGCAACTGAGTAGATCTAGAACTAGAATGGTGTGGGAGAGTATTTCATCTCCGGGACCAATCTTGGGAAAAGCTAGGTGGAATCTTTCACCACCGAATCGTCCTCTAGGTTTTGTTAAGTCAAAACCCTCAAAACCCCCAATGTTGGGCTCACTAGCTAAAAGCCAGATATCAAAATAAGATTATACGTGAATGAATGGGAAGAGGCCCTTGACTTTCCTTTATACCTTTGGCTCACCTTGTCCCTCCAAAGTGACTTTCATTTTATTAATATTTATTTAATTAATTAAATCACTTTAATTAATTAATTAACCATTTTACGTTTGAAAAGCTCCTTATCTCTCCTTGTGGCTTCCTTGGCCACTGAAAGTCACTTCTAGCCATCCCATCTTGTAGTGTTTCTCCTCCCGATTCCAATGAGCTATTACACTGAGAGGTTCCTCCAAGTAATGTGCCCAAAATGACCTCTTCAGTGAATTCCATTGACTTATAGCTCAAAATAGTCAAAATCATGGAAATCGTCGAAATGGAACAAAACCAAAGCCAACCTATGCGGAATGGCTCATAATGATGGAATATGATAATCAATGCAAGTTGGACCTCACAATGCCTCTCAAATACCCCTGTACTCGCTATAGCATCCATCTGGCTACTCTGGTCATCATAAATCTCTGCATTGTGATGATGTCCCAAAGTAGGAACATTACATCTTTTCTCCCGAAAAGTCTGCATAACATAATGGCTACATAAACCATATATTCGTTTAAGGAGGCTGTAGAATAAATCCCATGAGCATCAGCCCTAAACTTTTCTTCAGACCTCGCCCATCCTCTAATCATGTCTAGATATGTCTGGTCTCCCACAATACATTCCTTTCTCTGAAACTCGGCTATAAATTCAGCATTAAAAGTATGTTTATGATTCAGCTAGAGTTTATACATTGCTTGAATGTGCTCTAGCCTGAATGAAACAATGATAAATCCTTGCTCGTTTAGAATGCTCGTTGTGGGGATATCAACTTTATCCAGAGCCCAACCGATCATATTGGTATATGCCACCAACCTCGGACGTGCAACAACCTTATGAAGCTCAGACTCAGCAATGTCCCGGAGATGATTTTCAGAATCAGGGTCGGCATGCTTTAGCTCGTACTCCAGCAATTCGGAAATTTGAGTCCATGATTTGATGGAGTTTATGGCGTGTGGAGTAGTATCAGAGATAATATCACCTTCTTATGTGTTTTGATTTTTCTTCGGTGCCTTTTTAGGTGCCATGGCTCTGCATTTTAACTTAAAAACATGTCACATAAAGTAGATGAATAAGCTCGACTTAAAATGAAAATATAGACGTTCGAACATTTACTTTGAATATATTTTAAAAATGACGAGATTTGTACAACTGTCACGAAATTAAAGCTCTTAATGAAAAAGATATTTTACCGAGATACGCTTTTAATGTCTGTACTTAGGCGCTGTCAATTTTTTCAAATAAAATGAGAAACTTACTTAATCAGAAAGCGAAACATTAATGAACACTTAAGAATGATTACCATTAAACCTGTTTTAGAAGGAAGATTGATTATTGTTAATTATAAATTAAATCTCAAAACATCACTTTTCGGGGTTTCAGAGATCTTGATGTCGAAAGGTATATCGTCGAAAAAGTCTGATCGCCGAAATCGCGAAATTGCGATGTTTTAATTAAGATTTAAATGTTTTTATTACATTAATTAATTGAAATTAGACGTTATCAAGATTTAGGAAATCCTGATGTAGAGAAGTGATCTTTCAAGAGTTTCCAATGAGTATGATTGCGTAAAATTAGGCTGATCTATAGTATATGTGGATAAAAAGACTTGTTTAAGTGATTTTCGTGATTTAAAAATTTTTTCTGGATCGGAGACTGGTGAGGTCTCCTTGTTGTCTGGGTTTTTTCCTGGTGTTCTTTCGGATACTAGCTAGTTTAGTTATTGTGGAGTCGCCAAGTGAAAACATATTTAGCCTTAGAAGGTTTTTTGTCCTCGTTCACTATCAAGAAACAAAAAATGTCAATGTCATTCTTCCCAGGGAAAAGATTCATTTCTTCATTCCCCGACAACGACGCCAAAAAGATGTTGTTCTTGAGTTTATGTTTTAAGGCTATAAAACATATTGTCAAGGCATCCGTAAATGATTTAAAGAAATGATTTGGAAATAAGGAATCAAAGAAAGATTAAAGCAAATTTAGTTTCTCAACTGCCTCTGTCTTGCTTCCTGTTGTTCTTGAATGCTAATGTCTCGCTCAATAGCAGCCCATGATCGTTCTAACTCAACCCGGTTAGTTGCTATTTGTAAAATGGTGTTAAATAAATTCAAGGCAATACTGGTTTGATCCTGAAGGCCTGGTTCAATGTTGGGTTGTCTGCTACTTGGGACAGTCATGGATGATAAAACTTTATTTTTTTATAAAGGGATTTTAATCAGTTTATTACTTCAGATTTCCGGAAATGAGAATAAGAGAAGCAATTTTAAAATGCAAAACAATAATGTAAACACATTCAAGGTCGTTTCCTGGTTTTGTAACAATTTCGGGAATTGTAAACAACAGATAAACACTACATAGAAATATAAGGCTTTAATCAAGAAAGAATCTCATATTTCAATAGACGATGATGAAAGAAAAACAAGGTTTCTAACAAGAGTTAAATATTAAGGAACGAAAGTTTTACAGGTCTTAAAATTACTTAAAGTGATTTCAGAGGAAAAATTGTAAATCATTTGACATCCAAACCAATTTGAAATATAAATCAACGATGTATATAACTTCAAATTGATTACTTGTCAGAGAAAACATTAAAGGAAAAATTCAACAAAATATAATAAATAGGGAGAAGACACATAGCTACAAAGTTGCAGGATCCAGAATCTCATTTGTGATCTATATTCCGATGTATTTGAAAACTGATATTACAAAATGGCTCTCTCCAAAAATTTCTGAAGCATGTTCTCAGCCTTTAGAAACTATATTTATACGTTTTCACCAAAGTTTCTCGTTGGTGACTAACCAACTTCCTAATATTTCGGTTACATAAAAATAATGTCAACCGTTTACAATTTCTTTTTAAATAAATAAATAAATAAATTAAGCTTGCGTTGACGAACTTCCTTTTTCCACATCAATACACTGAACGCATTTCCCTAAAAAATTCACAAAGATCCTGGGAGCATCGGGTATCTCATTTGCTTCAAATGAGAAAGATATCTTCTACAATTCAGGCAACCGACTTTCTATCATCCTTTCTGTGAATTTAATAGTTTTCAACTTTAGACTTGAAGTCATCATCCCCTTGTTGATCTCTGTGATGTTGATCAATTTAATGTTTGAAATCTCTACTTTCTTTTCCTCCAACTCTTCTCTAAACCTCAGTTGATGCTTGGCAATATTGATTTCGCCTAACAATCTGGAACAACCATATGTTATGATATTCAATGAATTTGTTTCAAAGAGATCGAAGATTCCCTGCCAATCCTCATTAACTTCTCTTGTGATTCATTTATATTCTGCCAATTTTACCTCCCACACTTTTATCGTTATGTCTCCTTTAACCTGTTCAGAAATAGATAATTTCTGAGTCTTTCCAATTTCTTCCTTTGATGAGGAAGCCACTTCCTTCTGAAATGTTGTTCTAGCTGCTTTCACCTCCCTTTCTTTCTAGAACACATTCTCCAAAGACTTATTTGATTCCTAAAAATAATTCTGGATTACTTCAAGATTCAAGAACATTTTCTATTGTTCCTCCTCTATTCTTACATATATCTCCAATGCCTGTATCCTGAAATTTTCAAGTTCTACTACCTGGTTAGTAATAGAAACAATCTTATCTTGCAAATGTTTGTTCTCTTCTCCCAGCTTTTGAACCTGTTCCTGTGTGACCTGTATTAATTGTTTTGCCTCATCCAAGTTTTTATTCAATTTCTAGATCTCTTGCATATCCTTTAGTCTAGCTTGTTCTAGACCCTTCTATATTCCCCAACCAATATTTCTTTCATTTTCTTTTAGTTTGTCTTGCAACTGGATTATTGTTTGGTCCTTCTGTTCAAGTAGAGTTGTTAAATTGCCTACAGAATACATGTTTGTTGATGCTATAGAACCCATTGTACCTGCTATTTCTGTGGAAAATTCCCCATCCTTGAGTTTCTTTCCATCTATAATAACTCTATGCTTTTTAATCATTCCTTCTCCTCTAGGATGAATTTCCTGTTTCAAGACTGCTCTTCGCTTTTTGTTGAAAAAGTAATCTAATGGGGGGATTTGATCTCTTGAAATCGGCTCTAGATCACTGAAATATAAAACTCCTTCATGGGGGGTTCCTAAAGTCGACTATAATGGAGTTAAAGAGGTCATAGGACTACCAAATTCTGTTGAAGTTGTTCCTCCTATTTTTTCTAGAACATTCTTCATGATTTCTGGAATTGTTTCTGGTTCTTTTCCCTTATCCATTCCCGATTATTTTGTTTGAGAACCCTCTGCATATTGGGAAGGTATCTCAGTATCCTTCAACTTACCTTTTTCATTTTCTTTACCCTAAGTATTAGTTTCAAACCCTGGAGTGGGTTCTTCCTGTTCTGGCGATGGTATCGAAATTTCTCCTTGTAACATCTTAGGCAGGCAGCTTCGCCTATGGCTTTGAAAAGATTTGAACCCAGCCTGTGAGTCAGGTGGCAAGGCCTGGAATCTGTTCAATGTTTCTGCATAAGACTTAACATCTTTAAAAATATCATCATAAATAGATACTTCATGTTCATATGCCTTTAGATTACAATGTATGTAATGCCTGCTTATTATTTGGTAGGGGTCATATTTTTTGTGCTCAATATTTACCAACTTTACTTCTTCCAATGACTCGGCCTCTACCTTTGAATGGCCTAAATTTGATAAAGGAAATTTTCGAATATGAACAGGGAAAGATGGACATGCTTTTTTCTGGAGTTCTTTTAATTCCAATCCAACACCACCCTTGTCTATTTGATGAGCTACCTCTCTGCACACCAATCTGTCTGGTAGGAATTTTTGGAGTGCATGGGAGGAATGGAACATCCATAAACTCTAATATAGGAAAAAATTTCCTCAATAAACCAGTCAGAAACTGATTTAAGGCTTTCTATGACTGCATCGGAAATGCGAGGGGGTTCACATCGGAAATGCGAGGGGGTTCGCATCCAAAAAATAATTTGTGCATAGGAATAATGACAAAATGACAAACCTCGTAAAAAACGTCTTTAGATTTTTCTTCCCAAAGGGCCAAGTGGTATTCATGAATGGGTTCTAGACATGAGATGCTCCAACTCCAATTCATTAATGGAAAGGGGGTCATAAAACAAATTGCATCCATAATTTATGCAGACATATAAAAAGACATTGGTTGTCCCTTTGACTTGGCTGCTTTGTAATTTAAAATTTCTTGCGTTAGGTTATCCGAAATTTTTTTATGCCAGTTAAAACCATTTCCTTCTAAAGTTTCCTCTAAGACGGGTACCCAGTCTGCATGAAAATGACAGGGATCTTTTGTAATGATCCCAAGCCATTATGCAAGGATCATCACGATTTTGGTGTCTTTTTAAACCTTTTTCTGGTTGTGTTATTTCGTCAAAAATTTTGCTGATCTATTTGTTTAGATGTGTTTATATGTGTGTATGCAGCAAATAACAGAAAGAGATTACCATGGAACATACGTCAACCATATGCAATAAGATAGATAGGCCAAAACATCTCAAATCTTTATTCATAAAATAGAAGAACCTGCTATAATGGAGATGTCAATTTGGAATGCTCAATAGATGGCCAAGATGATAGACAATAGATAACAAGTATGAGCTGCTACAAAATGATCCCTTCAATACAAAATAAGCCTCCAAAGGTTGGATAAGAGATGAAGACCAATGCCTAGTGCCAAACCCCTCACTGTTGGAACATGTCACGCTCTGATGGATAACTGAAGCTCCTCAACAATTCAACCTCGGTGCCAAAGATGTCCAATCACCTCCAGAAAGATGCCAAACAGTAGATCTAGTGATGGTAAGAACAACCCAAGTGCCCGAATCTCCAAGATCCCTCTCAATCTTTGTAGATCTGAATTCCTCCACTGAATGGTGTGCCCCACTAGATGACTGAAGCCCTAGATAATTTGGCCATCATGAAGGAGGCCTCCAAATGCTCTGAAACTCTCTAGAAATATAGATTTTGACACTGCAATTCACTAGGTGAATTCTCAGGGTAAGATTTGAAGTGTAACTCTTCCAAACTGACTAGATCTGAATCTCAGAAACGCCCTCCTTCTCTTCAATTCGTCCCACTACTCTTAGAAATAATCTAAACCATGAAACTCTCTCAGAAAGCACTAGAAATGATGGAGAAGACCCTGCAAGAAGAACCCAAGTGATGGAATCTCCAAAAACCTTGCCAATCTCCTACAACGAATCTCTATCCAAGGATGGTGTGCCCCTCTTGTTGGAAACCCTCAACCAGTGCGCCCTTTCTCTATTTGCACATGAAACTGATGTAGAATCCCCTTGCAACTGAGTATATCTAGAAATATAATGGTGTGGGAGAGTATTGAATCTCTAGGACCAATCTTGGGACAAGCTAGGTGGAATCTTTCACCACCGAATCGTCCTCTAGGTTTTGTTAAGTCAAAACCCTCAAAACGCCCAATGTTGGGCTCACTAGCTAAAAGCCAGATATCAAAATAAGATCATACATGAATGAATGAGAAGAGGCCCTTGCCTTTCCTTTATACCTTTGTCTCACCTTGTCCCTCCAAAGTGACTTTCATTTTATTAATATTTATTTAATTAATTAAATCACTTTAATTAATTAATTAACCATTTTACCTTTGAAAAGCTCCTTATCTCTCCTTCTGGCTTCCTTGGCCACTGAAAGTCACGTCTAGCCGTCCCATCCTGTAGTGTTTCTCCTCCTGATTCCAATGAGCTATTACACTGAGAGCTTCCTCCAAGTAATGTGCCCAAAATGACCTCTTCAGTGAATTCCATTGACTTATAGCTCAAAATAGTCAAAATCATGGAAATCGTCGGAATGCAACAAAACCAAAGCCAACCTATGCGGAATGGCTCATAATGATGGAATATGATAATCAATGCAAGTTGGACCCCACAATGCCTCTCAAATACCCCTGTACTCGCTATAGCATCCATCTGGCTACTCTGGTCATCATAAATCTCTGCATTGTGATGATGTCCCAAAGTAGGGACATTACATCTTTTCTCCCGAAAAGTCTGCATAACATAATGGCTACATAAGCCATATATTCGTTTAAGGAGGCTGTAGCATAAATCCCATGAGCATCATCCCTAAACTTTTCTTCAGACCTCGCCCCTCCTCTAATCATGTCATGATATGTCTGGTCTGCCACAATACATTCCTTTCTCTAAAACTCGGCTATAAATTCAGAATTAAAAGTATGTTTATGATTCAGCGAGAGTTTATACATTACTTGAATGTTATCTAGCCTGAATGAAACGATGATAGATCCTTGCTCGTTTAGAATGCTCGTTGTGGGGATATCAACCTTATCCAGAGCCCAACCGATCATATCGGTATATGCCACCAACCTCGGACGTGCAACAACCTTATGAAGCTCAGACTCAGCAATGTCCCGGAGATGATTTTCAGAATCAGGGTCGGCATGCTTTAGCTCGTACTCCAGCAATTTGGAAATTTGAGTCCATGATTTGATGGAGTTTATGGCCTGTGGAGTAGTATCAGAGATAATATCACCTTCTTGTGTGTTTTTATTTTTCTTCGGTGCCTTTTTAGGTGCCATGGCTCTGCATTTTAACTTAAAAACCTGTCACAGAAAGTAGATGAATAAACTCGACTTAAAATGAAAATATAGACGTTCGAACATTTACTTTGAATATATTTTAAAAATGATGAGATTTGTACAACTGTCATGAAATTAAAGCTCTTAATGCAAAAGATATTTTACCGAGATACGCTTTTAATGTTTGTACTTAGGCGCTGTCAATTTTTTCAAATAAAATGAGAAACTTACTTAATCAGAAAGCGAAACATTAATGAACACTTAAGAATGATTACCATTAAACCTGTTTTAGAAGGAAGATTGATTATTGTTAATTATAAATTAAATCTCAAAACATCACTTTTCGGGGTTTCAGAGATCTTGATGTCGAAAGGTATATCGTCGAAAAAGTCTGATCGCCGAAATCGCGAAATTGCGATGTTTTAATTAAGATTTAAATGTTTTTATTACATTAATTAATTGAAATTAGACGTTATCAAGATTTAGGAAATCCTGATGTAGAGAAGTGATCTTTCAAGAGTTTCCAATGAGTATGATTGCGTAAAATTAGGCTGATCTATAGTATATGTGGATAAAAAGACTTGTTTAAGTGATTTTCGTGATTTAAAAATTTTTTCTGGATCGGAGACTGGTGAGGTCTCCTTGTTGTCTGGGTTTTTTCCTGGTGTTCTTTCGGATACTAGCTAGTTTAGTTATTGTGGAGTCGCCAAGTGAAAACATATTTAGCCTTAGAAGGTTTTTTGTCCTCGTTCACTATCAAGAAACAAAAAATGTCAATGTCATTCTTCCCAGGGAAAAGATTCATTTCTTCATTCCCCGACAACGACGCCAAAAAGATGTTGTTCTTGAGTTTATGTTTTAAGGCTATAAAACATATTGTCAAGGCATCCGTAAATGATTTAAAGAAATGATTTGGAAATAAGGAATCAAAGAAAGATTAAAGCAAATTTAGTTTCTCAACTGCCTCTGTCTTGCTTCCTGTTGTTCTTGAATGCTAATGTCTCGCTCAATAGCAGCCCATGATCGTTCTAACTCAACCCGGTTAGTTGCTATTTGTAAAATGGTGTTAAATAAATTCAAGGCAATACTGGTTTGATCCTGAAGGCCTGGTTCAATGTTGGGTTGTCTGCTACTTGGGACAGTCATGGATGATAAAACTTTATTTTTTTATAAAGGGATTTTAATCAGTTTATTACTTCAGATTTCCGGAAATGAGAATAAGAGAAGCAATTTTAAAATGCAAAACAATAATGTAAACACATTCAAGGTCGTTTCCTGGTTTTGTAACAATTTCGGGAATTGTAAACAACAGATAAACACTACATAGAAATATAAGGCTTTAATCAAGAAAGAATCTCATATTTCAATAGACGATGATGAAAGAAAAACAAGGTTTCTAACAAGAGTTAAATATTAAGGAACGAAAGTTTTACAGGTCTTAAAATTACTTAAAGTGATTTCAGAGGAAAAATTGTAAATCATTTGACATCCAAACCAATTTGAAATATAAATCAACGATGTATATAACTTCAAATTGATTACTTGTCAGAGAAAACATTAAAGGAAAAATTCAACAAAATATAATAAATAGGGAGAAGACACATAGCTACAAAGTTGCAGGATCCAGAATCTCATTTGTGATCTATATTCCGATGTATTTGAAAACTGATATTACAAAATGGCTCTCTCCAAAAATTTCTGAAGCATGTTCTCAGCCTTTAGAAACTATATTTATACGTTTTCACCAAAGTTTCTCGTTGGTGACTAACCAACTTCCTAATATTTCGGTTACATAAAAATAATGTCAACCGTTTACAATTTCTTTTTAAATAAATAAATAAATAAATTAAGCTTGCGTTGACGAACTTCCTTTTTCCACATCAATACACTGAACGCATTTCCCTAAAAAATTCACAAAGATCCTGGGAGCATCGGGTATCTCATTTGCTTCAAATGAGAAAGATATCTTCTACAATTCAGGCAACCGACTTTCTATCATCCTTTCTGTGAATTTAATAGTTTTCAACTTTAGACTTGAAGTCATCATCCCCTTGTTGATCTCTGTGATGTTGATCAATTTAATGTTTGAAATCTCTACTTTCTTTTCCTCCAACTCTTCTCTAAACCTCAGTTGATGCTTGGCAATATTGATTTCGCCTAACAATCTGGAACAACCATATGTTATGATATTCAATGAATTTGTTTCAAAGAGATCGAAGATTCCCTGCCAATCCTCATTAACTTCTCTTGTGATTCATTTATATTCTGCCAATTTTACCTCCCACACTTTTATCGTTATGTCTCCTTTAACCTGTTCAGAAATAGATAATTTCTGAGTCTTTCCAATTTCTTCCTTTGATGAGGAAGCCACTTCCTTCTGAAATGTTGTTCTAGCTGCTTTCACCTCCCTTTCTTTCTAGAACACATTCTCCAAAGACTTATTTGATTCCTAAAAATAATTCTGGATTACTTCAAGATTCAAGAACATTTTCTATTGTTCCTCCTCTATTCTTACATATATCTCCAATGCCTGTATCCTGAAATTTTCAAGTTCTACTACCTGGTTAGTAATAGAAACAATCTTATCTTGCAAATGTTTGTTCTCTTCTCCCAGCTTTTGAACCTGTTCCTGTGTGACCTGTATTAATTGTTTTGCCTCATCCAAGTTTTTATTCAATTTCTAGATCTCTTGCATATCCTTTAGTCTAGCTTGTTCTAGACCCTTCTATATTCCCCAACCAATATTTCTTTCATTTTCTTTTAGTTTGTCTTGCAACTGGATTATTGTTTGGTCCTTCTGTTCAAGTAGAGTTGTTAAATTGCCTACAGAATACATGTTTGTTGATGCTATAGAACCCATTGTACCTGCTATTTCTGTGGAAAATTCCCCATCCTTGAGTTTCTTTCCATCTATAATAACTCTATGCTTTTTAATCATTCCTTCTCCTCTAGGATGAATTTCCTGTTTCAAGACTGCTCTTCGCTTTTTGTTGAAAAAGTAATCTAATGGGGGGATTTGATCTCTTGAAATCGGCTCTAGATCACTGAAATATAAAACTCCTTCATGGGGGGTTCCTAAAGTCGACTATAATGGAGTTAAAGAGGTCATAGGACTACCAAATTCTGTTGAAGTTGTTCCTCCTATTTTTTCTAGAACATTCTTCATGATTTCTGGAATTGTTTCTGGTTCTTTTCCCTTATCCATTCCCGATTATTTTGTTTGAGAACCCTCTGCATATTGGGAAGGTATCTCAGTATCCTTCAACTTACCTTTTTCATTTTCTTTACCCTAAGTATTAGTTTCAAACCCTGGAGTGGGTTCTTCCTGTTCTGGCGATGGTATCGAAATTTCTCCTTGTAACATCTTAGGCAGGCAGCTTCGCCTATGGCTTTGAAAAGATTTGAACCCAGCCTGTGAGTCAGGTGGCAAGGCCTGGAATCTGTTCAATGTTTCTGCATAAGACTTAACATCTTTAAAAATATCATCATAAATAGATACTTCATGTTCATATGCCTTTAGATTACAATGTATGTAATGCCTGCTTATTATTTGGTAGGGGTCATATTTTTTGTGCTCAATATTTACCAACTTTACTTCTTCCAATGACTCGGCCTCTACCTTTGAATGGCCTAAATTTGATAAAGGAAATTTTCGAATATGAACAGGGAAAGATGGACATGCTTTTTTCTGGAGTTCTTTTAATTCCAATCCAACACCACCCTTGTCTATTTGATGAGCTACCTCTCTGCACACCAATCTGTCTGGTAGGAATTTTTGGAGTGCATGGGAGGAATGGAACATCCATAAACTCTAATATAGGAAAAAATTTCCTCAATAAACCAGTCAGAAACTGATTTAAGGCTTTCTATGACTGCATCGGAAATGCGAGGGGGTTCACATCGGAAATGCGAGGGGGTTCGCATCCAAAAAATAATTTGTGCATAGGAATAATGACAAAATGACAAACCTCGTAAAAAACGTCTTTAGATTTTTCTTCCCAAAGGGCCAAGTGGTATTCATGAATGGGTTCTAGACATGAGATGCTCCAACTCCAATTCATTAATGGAAAGGGGGTCATAAAACAAATTGCATCCATAATTTATGCAGACATATAAAAAGACATTGGTTGTCCCTTTGACTTGGCTGCTTTGTAATTTAAAATTTCTTGCGTTAGGTTATCCGAAATTTTTTTATGCCAGTTAAAACCATTTCCTTCTAAAGTTTCCTCTAAGACGGGTACCCAGTCTGCATGAAAATGACAGGGATCTTTTGTAATGATCCCAAGCCATTATGCAAGGATCATCACGATTTTGGTGTCTTTTTAAACCTTTTTCTGGTTGTGTTATTTCGTCAAAAATTTTGCTGATCTATTTGTTTAGATGTGTTTATATGTGTGTATGCAGCAAATAACAGAAAGAGATTACCATGGAACATACGTCAACCATATGCAATAAGATAGATAGGCCAAAACATCTCAAATCTTTATTCATAAAATAGAAGAACCTGCTATAATGGAGATGTCAATTTGGAATGCTCAATAGATGGCCAAGATGATAGACAATAGATAACAAGTATGAGCTGCTACAAAATGATCCCTTCAATACAAAATAAGCCTCCAAAGGTTGGATAAGAGATGAAGACCAATGCCTAGTGCCAAACCCCTCACTGTTGGAACATGTCACGCTCTGATGGATAACTGAAGCTCCTCAACAATTCAACCTCGGTGCCAAAGATGTCCAATCACCTCCAGAAAGATGCCAAACAGTAGATCTAGTGATGGTAAGAACAACCCAAGTGCCCGAATCTCCAAGATCCCTCTCAATCTTTGTAGATCTGAATTCCTCCACTGAATGGTGTGCCCCACTAGATGACTGAAGCCCTAGATAATTTGGCCATCATGAAGGAGGCCTCCAAATGCTCTGAAACTCTCTAGAAATATAGATTTTGACACTGCAATTCACTAGGTGAATTCTCAGGGTAAGATTTGAAGTGTAACTCTTCCAAACTGACTAGATCTGAATCTCAGAAACGCCCTCCTTCTCTTCAATTCGTCCCACTACTCTTAGAAATAATCTAAACCATGAAACTCTCTCAGAAAGCACTAGAAATGATGGAGAAGACCCTGCAAGAAGAACCCAAGTGATGGAATCTCCAAAAACCTTGCCAATCTCCTACAACGAATCTCTATCCAAGGATGGTGTGCCCCTCTTGTTGGAAACCCTCAACCAGTGCGCCCTCTCTCTATTTTCACATGAAACTGATGTAGAATCCCCCTGCAACTGAGTATATCTAGAACTAGAATGGTGTGGGAGAGTATTGCATCTCTAGGACCAATCTTGGGACAAGCTAGGTGGAATCTTTCACCACCGAATCGTTCTCTAGGTTTTGTTAAGTCAAAACCCTCAAAGCCCCCAATGTTGGGCTCACTAGCTAAAAGCTAGATATCAAAATAAGATGATACATGAATGAATGAGAAGAGGCCCTTGCCTTTCCTTTATACCTTTGTCGCACCTTGTCCCTCCAAAGTGACTTTCATTTTATTAATATTTATTTAATTAATTAAATCACTTTAATTAATTAATTAACCATTTTACCTTTGAAAATCTCCTTATCTCTCCTTGTGGCTTCCTTGTCCACTGAAAGTCACGTCTAGCCGTCCCATCCTGTAGTGTTTCTCCTCCTGATTCCAATGAGCTATTACACTGAGAGGTTCCTCCAAGTAATGTGCCAAAAATGACCTCTTTAGTGAATTCCATTGACTTATAGCTCAAAATAGTCGAAATCATGGAAATCGTCGAAATGCAACAAAACCAAAGCCAACCTATGCGGAATGGCTCATAATGATGGAATATGATAATCAATGCAAGTTGGACCCCACAATGTCTCTCAAATACCCCTGTACTCGCTATAGCATCCATCTGGCTACTCTGGTCATCATAAATCTCTGCACTGTGATGATGTCCCAAAGTAGGGACATTACATCTTTTCTCCCGAAAAGTCTGCATAACATAATGGCTATATAAACCATATATTCGTTTAAGGAGGCTGTAGCATAAATCCCATGAGCATCAGCCCTAAACTTTGCTTCAGACCTCGTCCATCCTCTAATCATGTCTGGATATGTCTGGTCTGCCACAATACATTCCTTTCTCTGAAACTCAGCTATAAATTCACCATTAAAAGTATGTTTATGATTAGGCGAGAGTTTATACATTACTTGAATGTGCTCTGGCCTGAATGAACCGATGATAGATCCTTTCTCATTTGGAATGATCCTTGTGGGGATATCAAATTTATCCAGAGCCCAACCGATCATATCGGTATATGCCACCAACCTCGGACGTGCAACAACCTTATGGAGCTCAGACTCAGCAATGTCCCGGAGATGATTTTCAGAATCAGGGTCGGCATGCTTTAGCTCGTACTCCAGCAATTCATAAATTTGAGTCCATGATTTGATGGAGTTTATGGCATGTGGAGTAGTATCAGAGATAACATCACCTTCCTGTGTGTCTTCGTTTTTCTTCGGTGCCTTTTTAGGTGCCATGGCTCTGCGTTTTAACTTAAAAACCTGTCACAGAAAGTAGATGAATAAGCTCGGCTTAAAATGAAAATACATACGTTCAAACATTTACTTTGAATATATTTTAAAAATGATGAGATTTGTACAACTGTCACGAAATTAAAGCTCTTAATGCAAAAGATATTTTATCGAGATACGCTTTTAATGTCTGTACTTAGGCGCTGTCAATTTTTTCAAATAAAACGAGAAACTTACTTAATTAGAAAGTGAAACATTAATGAACACTTAAGAATGATTACCATTAAACATGTTTAATAAGGAAGATTGATTAGTGTTAATTATAAATTAAATCTCAAAACATCACTTTTTGGGGTTTCGGAGATCTTGATGTCGAAAGGTATATCGTCGAAAAAGTTTGATCGCCGAAATTGCGAAATCGTGAAATTGCAATGTTTTAATTAAGATTTTAATGTTTTTATCACATTAATTAATTGAGATTAGACGTTATGAAGATTTCGGAAATCCTGATGTTGAGAAGTATGTTACCTATGAAGTCCGATCGCCGAAATCGCGAAATCGTGATGGCTTGTTTGTTTTAAACATGACTTAACTTATCTTATTTAACTGGATAATCATGATTAGGGCCAAAACATAATTAGTTTAATCTAATGTGATTTATGAATCGGGGTTTTGGAAATCAGGATTTTGGGAAACATGATGACAAGAGACGCGTTCTCATAGAACCGCGAATCCTGAAATCTCGACATAATTAAGTTAACCTTAAACCCTTCTTAGGAGAGACTAAACTAAATTGTGTTTTAATTAAGATTTAAACTTATCGGGAAATCAGGGATTGGGGTTTCATGATTCAATTTGCATCAAACATCTGTTTACAGAAAACCCTGAATCCCGATTTCTTTAATGTTTAAATTAAAAAAAAAATTTGTAAATTTAAGATTACAATTCATTTTAAATAATTTTTCAATGAGCATTGGAAAACTTATATTTTTGTAAACTTTTTTTTTTTTCATTCATTATTCAAAAATAATCGATAAAAAGGTGTTGCGAATTTAGAAATGACGAAATTCCTATTTTAGGAAAGTCGAAACCTGAAAAACATAAAAATAAAAATCTAGGCCTTAAGGATAAATGATTTTAAGCTCTGTTTCAACATCACTAACCCATGAGTATGGATTGAGGCTGATCTATTGGGGTACATGGATGATGTATATTTGATTTTCATTGATATATCTTATGATGTATTATTAGAAGCATATTTGATGGATATCTTGATGCATGCATTTGGAATTTGGTTGGACTACATATGGTGATCATGTAGTTGGTGAGTTGATAAGGTGATCATGTTGTACATCATTGATGAGTTGATGCATGATTGGTACACGTCTAGTACATTGGTAGAGGCACCTACTATCACTTTGATTAGCACATGTTTTGTGATGGTTTTGGCATACATGGATGAGGATTCATTTTGTTGTGGTATTGATGCTACATGTTGATGTGCATGTTTGGTACACTCATATATGGTATATGTTTGGATGATAGTACTTGGATAAAAGTACACCATTGGTATGGCTTTATTATCATATACTTTGGTACATGACATATGGGATGATATAGTTGAGGCACTTGATTGATTGAGATACATGACTATGGCACTTGGTTCATGGTGGAGACATATCATGAGTGATATGACGCTTTTTTGGCATGTTGGTAAATGAACATGGTTGGAATTTTGATGAAGGCATATGATTGGTATACTATTGGCACATTTTTTAGTACATGATGTATTTACATATCTTTTGCTTCATGATGTTTTGTATGGCATGAGTTTGATGCATGGATAGGTCCAAGGATCGTCATAGAAAGCATGGTTGATCTATGATCCGTTTGAACAAAATCATATAGTTTGTATTGCAGAGAAGATAGGGGGAGACATACCCATAGGGGAAGTCATTCTTCTTCCCATGATTTCAGGAAGAAGGAGCCCTATATTTGAAGGAAGAGCAAAAAGGCATAATTCTAGGGGGACTGATGGTCATAGGGGGAGCATAAGAGATATATCTTCAGCATTACATCGGAGTGATTTCCCTTGTTCAAAAAGGGAGAGATTATCAAAGGAATTCAGGAAGGGGGAGCAACCCCAAGGAGAGTTCAAGCAAGGGGAGAAACCCCAAAGGGAGAATGACCCTTTTCCATTGATGTCAAAGGGGGAGAGATAGTCACATAGATGTGATTGATGATTATTGTTGGGGAGAGATAGTCACACTAATGTGATTGCTGACTATTGATGTAGAGTAGGCCTTGTCTACATGTTGACATAAATAATTGGTGTTCACATCAATGTTGGTATTACCATCAATGCTAAAGGGGAATATTGTTGGATCATGTTTTCATTGATTCCAAAGGTTTAATTAATTGATGTCAAAGGATTGATGTCAAGTGATTTATTAATGCCAAAGGATGATTGATTGATTATTTTCAAGGATGGATGTCAAGGAATTGGTTGATGCCAAAGGATGATTGAATGATGTCAAAGGTCAAAGTTTTGATGTATACATGTATTATCATAGTATATTGAAGAAGATGGATCAATGAGTTGTCATTGATACATGATGCATAGATGAAGATGGATCGATGTGGTTTCATTGGTATATGATGCATTGTTGGATTGATGTAAATATGAATCATTATTGTCTTATCATGGTTGCAAATGGATGAACTCCAAAGTGGTCCCCTTATGGTGAAAGCCCTCATGAGAAGACACTTTACAGTTGAGTTATCCTAGACGTATGTTTGGAGAACCCATGCTTATATGTATAATAATGATATGAATATCAATGAAGTTGTTAGTGAAACTATCATAGATGGATAGTGCTTGTCATGCCATTTCTGGTGGTATGTGGAATCTCACATAACTCCTCATGGTTTTAGAGTTATGGCCCTACAAAGATAAAGGACCCTCATATGTAGGCTTGAAGCCCCAAAAGGTCAAAGAAGTCAAAGCGCTTGCAAATAAGAAATTATTATTTAAATGGTAAATAAAAGTGACAAAGTCAAGGAGGAATATTTAAATGATGAAGTAATGGAGAACTTTCTAATTATGGAAAGTGGTTATCCCTAAAAATGAGGAAAATATGTTAAGTGAACTAGAAATGGGTTAAGTGACCTAGAAGTGGGTCAAGTGATCTAGAAGTGGGAAGCTACTCGGAGAGTATAAATAAGAGGCAAGGGTCTCTTGTGTAAGAGTATCTTTTGTGAGTATCTTTATAGATATCTTGTGTATCTCTTGAGCATGTATTGAAGATCTATTCTAAGAGAGAGAGAGTGTATGGAGGATCTCATGGATGCATCAAAGTTTCAGTAAGTCTGAGATCATGACGACAAAAGTATCAGAAGTTCAAAAACTCTATTTCTTGAGGTATACGCGGGTTGTAGTGATCCAAGGCGCGTACATACATGGCATGAATGAGGACATGGTGCATATAGTGGATGAAGTCATGAAGACTTATCTTTCAGCTGATGACAAGCTCTTGAAGACTGAAGCAGGTTCCAAATCTGCATTATATGGGCTCAGATCTTCCATAGAAACTCTGGTATGGTTACATTGTTGTCTTGATAGATACTCTTGCTTGTTGTGTAGTGAATGCTTAAGGCATTCTTAGTATAGTTGCTGTGATGTGGTTTGTGTTGCTTGATAGAGTGAAAAATACTCTTATGATTCAGTACTGATATGATAGCTATAGTATACTAGTTGCTTATATTTGATGAGTAGCATTCATATTGTATGGTTGGGGAGAATGAGTTAGTTTTTGGAGAGCTTGGATGTGTTGTGACTGGTTATGGATTGGATTGGACAGTGAAAGACATAAGAGAATGTGATTGAAGGTTGCAGAGGATCTGAGTTCATCTTGAAGAGAAAACCCTAAGAGATCAGAAGTGATATGTAGGTTGTAGTATAGACAAGTTGCATGCATACACGATCTGTACTACTAGTAGGCCGCATACAAACGCGTGTTGCACTACCGATAGGTCACGTACGTGTTGAAAAATTGATATATATTGAGGATTGTTGCCACATCTCAGTTGGTGCTAAGTGTGTAAGCTGAGTCTTGCATTATAGAGTTGGTGCTCTTGTAGAGTTGTACTCTATTCAGTTTTTATTGATAAACCCGAGGATTGTAGTCCGTAATAAAAAGAAAATTGTACATACATCTTATTTTCTTTGTGTTCCTTGTGGTGATGATCTATTGATGATATATTGATGATATATGTTGTTTATGTTGTTCACATTTAACTAATTATAAATAACAACAATAAGTAATGAGTAAATGGTTATTGCTAACTAATGAGTTTTGTGAAGGGGAAGTTTTGGGCA
>ML782326.1:311737-338477 GCA_009831015.1 Picea engelmannii | reverse complement strand
TGTCCCTCATTTTATTTTCACATGAGGGTGTGGGGTGGCACTTCTTGGAGATGGAAATGATTTGAGGGGGCACTCAATAGGAGCAATCAAGGGAGATTTGTGCGGCATCAATGGATCTCTTGGATTCACATGTAGGTTTATTGTCACTTTTCCTCATTTTTTTTAAATTACACATTTAAAGAAAAATGGGATTGGGCTTTTGGAGATGGGATTTGAGTTTTCTTTCCTTTTCCCCCAAATTTTTGATTTTTGATTTTTTTTATTCATATATTTAGAAAAATATAATATTTTTATTTTGGATATGGGAGATTGGATTTGGGTTTATCATCCTCTTCTCCTTCATATTCCTCTCCTCATATCCTTCCTCTTCCTCTCCTTCTCTCCTTCTTCTCATTTATCTCCCTCCTCTTCTTATCTTCTACTATTTCTCTCCCTTGTCTCCTTCCTCTTCCTCTATTCCTCTATTTCTTTGCCTCTTCCTCTATTCCTCTCTTTCTCTCCCTCTTCCTCTCTTTCTAATCCTCCCTTTTCCTCTTCCCCTCTTCGACTCCTCCTTTCTTCCCTCCTCCTCTCTCTCTTCCTATTTTATATTCCCCTCATATCTTATTTTTCTTCTCTGTATCCCTCCCCCACCTCTTCCTTGTATCCCTTATCCCGCTCTTACTTTTCTCTTCCTCTCCCACTATAGTATCATAAGTTATATTAGAGAATTTCCTACCACTATAGTTAAATCAATTTTATATAGGATTTCCTGGTGATTCTCTCATTGAGTAAATGGAGCATATCAGGGATGAAATAATTTCATGTTTGTAGAATTGAATTTATATATATATATATATATATATATATATATATATATATATATATATATATATATATTCTACCCTTATTATCATTGTTGTTCCACCCATATTAAGGTTCACTCATCTCTCTTTTTCTTAGAAAAAACCCAATTAACAAATACAATATTTGAGCTATGTGCATACACTCAAAATCATTTGAATTACAATTAGTTCGCATATATGGCCTTAAGTTGAAATACTATGGCTAAGATGAGCAGCATGATGCAATGATGACACATGGATTTTTGTTTGTTTGGATCATTTGGCTTACATGCAATGAGACAACTTGGCTTTCTGACTTAAGTAGAATGAAAAGAAGACCCAAGATTGTTTCCCTCTCAATAATTTGTTTTTTTATTTATTTTTCTTCACTCGTTTAAATTACATGCGACAAGCCAACATAGGGGAGTAAACAAAAAAATAAAGAAAATATTTTGGTAAAAGGACAAGTGGATGATCACATAAGGAGATATTTTGTTTACAATATTAATTTTTTGTAGGTGATTTGAGCATACACTATCAATCCAAATTGTACACAAGACAAAGAAGAGAATAATGTAAATCATCTCATGAAGTTGGGTTTCATGGGTTAATCATAACGATGAGACGAAGCAACATTGTTAAGATATAAAATAAGTGTGACAAATACAATGCACATTAACCTATTTTATTTGAAAATGGTGTTTGTGCTTTATTCTTATGAGGATTCTTGGTGACCATTTGAATCGACATTAACAATTTCAAATGATGATAGAATCGTCACCTTTTTATACACATTCAATGATGAGAGAATCACCACCCTTTATACACACTTATGGAATATGTGGGAAAAAAGGGTATCTAATCTTGTGAGATATATGTATGGGGGAGTGTGTCCTTAGTTCCTTGTCACCCTTTATTTTTATCCTCCTCGAGATTGAAGGAAGTGATAAAGGGATGTATCATTTAAAGTGTTCATCACAATATTTCTCTATTTGCCTAGGCCCCTTGGTCCTGTCACACAATTGGCTTAGGTTGATGGATTGTTGGTTGTCATTGATGTCAACTATTGGAGAGTGATATTGTATATTGATTTCAACCCTTAGTGATTGATTTCAACCCTTGGAGAAATTATGGTAGTGAATTCCGGTAGCACAAAGGTTTAGGTAATGGACCCAAGTTTGTTTCATGTATAATGGTATGAGTTTTAATATATTTTAAGGTAAGAATATTCTATATGGATAGTATATGTCATTCCATTTCTAGTGGTATTTGGAACATCACATAACTCCTCATGGTTAGAGAGTTAAGGCCATGAGAAGTTAGAGAACCCAGGTTTGCGTAATGGACCCAAGTTTGTTTGATGGATAATTGTATATTATTTTATATATTTGAAGGAAAGACTATTATATATGGATATTACATGTCATGCCATTTCTGGTGGTATGTGTAATGTCACATAACTCCTCACGGTTTGAGAGTTATGGCCTTACAAAGTTGGAGGACCCTCATATGTTGGCTTGAAGCACCAAAAGGTCAAAGAAGTCAAAGACCTTGCAAAGAAGAAATTATTATTTAAACGATAAAGTAAAGTGACAAAGTCAAGAAGGATTATTTAAATAATAAAGTGAAGTGACAAAATCAAAGAAGATTATTTAAATGATAAAGTGAGGTGACAAAGTCAAGGAGGAATATTTAAATGATAAAGTAATGGAGAACTTTCTAATTATGGAAAGTGGTTAACCCTAAAAGTGAGGAAAAAAGGTTAAGTGGCCTAGAAATAGGTTAAGTGACCTATAAATGGGTCAAGTGACCTAGAAGTAGGTTAAGTGACCTAGAAATGGGTTAAGTGACCTAGAAGATGTTTCTAAGGAAGATATTTGGAGAGTATAAATATGAGGCAAGGCTCTCTCATTTTATATCACACTTGAGAATATTTAATATCTATAGGTGACTGAGGTAACCAAAGGATATATAAGACAAATTTCAGAGGGAATGTGAAAATAAGAAGGTCGGAATTCAAGGGAGGATAAATTCTTTTGATGATGCTTTCTAAGGTATGTTATTTACAAGTAATCTCACCCTTTTCGAAATAATTTTTTTTCTAGAATGATTCAAACCGTGAAATTGATATTCCATTGATGAAACATATCCAAGTATCTGTGGTAAAAATTTCAGCTTGTGGGTCGTTGTATTTTTGGATTTACACTACGTGGAAAATAGGGTTTGTGGCTAGTCCTGAAACTAGTCTAAGACAAGTGTTTCAAGTAAAAACGTCATAACTTCTTCATAACAGATCCAAATGTAGTAAGAAAAAATGTTTTGGTTTAAATATATTATGCAGTATTATGTGTAACATTTTCATATCGATTCAACAAATATTCCATGTGGGGCACACTCTACAAGGTCACTCTCTATAATAAGCCAAAATTCAACAAGGTATGTCATTTTTGCTATAAATCCTTTTCTGAGAGGTTCCTATGTCATTTTGCTATGTCATTTTTGCTATAAATTTCATAAAACACACTGAAGAACATTGTTTACTATTTTCATATATTTACTCATTGCAGGTACATAGTTATTATTATTTCAAGTTAGAGTTGTTGATTAATCCAAAACTAGTCATGTGAGACTAAAGAAAAGTTTGATGAAAATGCTAGTCTCTTGTTTTTAAAGTTAAGGTTTGTAGGTATGTGATCATATACACCAGGTCTATTACAGATTTACAAATCAAATTTGGATGATGAAATTGATGAGGGCTTTTGGTTGAGGTACATGTTGGGTACATGGTTGAGACAAGTAGTTGATGAGTTGGCATATACATGAGGTGTATAGTTGATGATGTTGGTACATATCGATGAGTCATAGTTGATGAGTAGTTGATACATGATTGGTACATAATTGGTACATGGTTGGAGGAACCTGTTAGTAGTATTATTGACACATGGTTTATGGATGATGTAGCATACTTGTATTATTAGAAGCACATATTGATCTTGGTGATGATTATGAGTTGTTGTGTTATGCTTGGTTGATGCACATATTTGAGAGTTTTCTTGGTGATTGATCTTGGTGAGTAGATATGATTTGGTTGATAAGATTGATGAGACAGGTTGCTGTGATAGGTTGTTTGGACAGGTTGTTTGGATAGGTTGTTGTGACAAGTTATTTGTACAAGTTTGGTGCATGGTTGATGCACTTGTTCATGGTATAGGTTGTTGCATGGTTGATGCACTTATTTATGGTACAGGTTGATTACAGGTTGAGGTACAGGTTGATGCATGGTTCATATTATTGGTACAGGTTATTTGGTGCAGGTTGATTGGTACATGTTTACAACAGTATATCTCACAGTGATAGTGTGACAGTGGTTCCATCATTCTACTTATATGTCAGGGTGGTTGTATGGGGCAAGGAAAGGTGGTTTTATCCACCTTCTGGTTGTAGCTAGAGAACATAGGGGGTTGTATCCTCCTTCTGGTTGTAGCCAGAGAATTGGGGAGTTGGATCTCCCCTCGGGTTGTAGCCTGAGAAACTAGGGGGTTGGAGCCTCCTTTCAGTTGCAATTGGAAAACAAAGGAAGTTGGTGCTTCCAATGAATGTAATTCTTCAAGACATATTAGAAAAAGTGTTTCGTGGTTTTCTCCCGCTTTGGGTTTCCACGTAAAACACTGGTGTACTATGTATGCGTATGATTGTTCATTTGTTCATTTCTTATTTACTCTTCATTTATTGGATGATAATGATACATTGATATAACACTTGGATTATATGGTTAAAAAGGATTAAATTGATCTATTATTGATTCATCCCCCCTCTCAGTAATCCAACAATTGGTATTGGAGCCGGTTCCTTCAGGAAACAATTTAGCCATTAGAAGGAGATAATGGGTTATTATGAGAATGGAGTACCAATGTTTAATGGTCATAATGGTTTTAAGTATGAGATGTGGAACATAAGGACAAAAGTATTTTTATAGGAACAAGGAAATTATATTTGGCTATCAGTTGTTACATTATATGATAGTTCAAAAAGGGAAAAGACTGCAGCCAAGAAGGAATTGAGGAAGAATAACAAAATAGCAATGGATTTGATCTAGGAAGGATTACCTAATCTAGTAAGAGAAAAGGGTGGTAAATGTTCATCAGCAAAAGAACTTTGGGATAAGTTACATGACATATATTCTTCACCCATCTCAGATTCCAAAAATGCCAAAGAAGATGCATATAAAGAACAAGAAGAAAGATGTCAAGATCATCTTAGACAGATTCAGAAGAGGAAGAGTATGAAAAACAAAAATTTGATTACAGAGAAAAATTGATCAGTGTAATTAAATATCTAAATAAAGAAAGAGAAGAAAACAAGTCATCCAAGAAAGAATTGATGAACCAAAAGGAAATTGTTCAAGGTTCTGAAAAGGATCAATAGGTCATCAAGAATTTAAGAGCTCAACTAGAAGAGGCAAGAAGAATTGAAGAAACTCTAGAATATCAAAATAAATGTTTATAAGCCAACATAGAAACACAAAAGGAAGAAGCACAAAAGAGAAAAAATATATTGATGGATCATCTCAAGGAAAGAACCAATGACTTAAACCAACTTGAGGAAGAGTTTGGTCAAGAAGAGAGAAGACTGGAAGAAGAAATAATTACATTGAAAATCCAACTTGAAGAAGCAAAGAGAAAAAAAGAGGTCATGAAGTCTCAAATAATGAAGAAAGAATAAGAGGTTGAGAAGCTTGAAGAAGAAGTTGTCGCATTGAGAAGTAAAATCATCAAGCTCAACAAGAACGTTGAAGAGACAGAAACATCCACATCAGTTATAGAGAATAAAGAGAAGCACTCTAGGTTGCTAGAAAAGAAGAATTAAGAAAATAGAAAGAGTTATGCATAAGTACTCAAAGGAAGGAATCATGGTCAACCAAAATCTAAGAAAACTATTGAAGATACATCTTTAAGAAGACCATCCATGTTCAATCCACAAAGAAGCTTCAATCATGATCATGATCAGTCAAGGCAAAAATTTAGAAGGACTACGCCACAAAGAAGATCATTCACTCCCAGGTATGCAAATTTATTTTATGGTCATTGTTTTTATTGTACTAACTTTGGACATAAGGTTACAGATTGCAGGGATTATAAAAGAAATGTTCAAGAAATAAATGCCTATGTGGCCCCACGTAACATTGAATGTTACAAATGTCATAACTATGGACACATAGCTAGTGATTGTAGAAACATGATCGATATTTCCATGAAAGAGAAAATTGATATCAGATGTAAGAAAGTGTGGATAATAAAACATGAAGAAAAAGTGAACAGAGACCAGGTCCCAGAGATCGCAAGATTGGAAATAAAACGAGATGAAGAAAATTATATAGAGAAAAAGAAAGATGTCATATACATAAAGGTTTGGAAAATAAATGAAATAAAAGAAGGACAATTAAATAAGGAAAAGGTTCAAGAGATTGTACTTTCAGCATTGTAGTGAAATATGAATCCACAGACAAAAAGAAAGAAGTCAGAACTCAGAGAGATGATGAATCTATCAATGCATATGATGATGAATCTACCAATGAAGATGATGATGAATACCCATCAGAGAAGGAATTTTTCTGAGCCATCCGACTTATAGACTCCCAATTAATATGAATATTAGACATGGGGATTCTATGCAATAGGTGTGACAGACCAAAGAACCTTCCTTCAAGAATATTGCAGAGTTTGAGAAGACATATTCAGAGCAATCAGTTAGAAGAAGTACATTTTGATAGATTAATCAAGACTTCATGATAGTATAGTGATAAATGGGTCATCATTATGGACATTTGCACAAGTAGAGTCTTGGACAGTATGGAAAGAGATGGATTCATAAGAACACTTAGTAGGTTTGGACAGATATATGATAGTGGACAAGATCATGGATTCATATATTGGTTCAGAGAGTGGTTCAGAGACAAAGGAACATTATCATAATGGATGATAATTACATAGGAAATGGATCAAACAATGCTAATGGATTCAAAATTGACAGATATTTTTTGGACACATGCAGTGTATACATCAGTTCACAATCAAAACATAGTAGTGCTCAGAAACAACAATGAAAAAACTCCCTACGAACTATGGAAAGGAAGCACAGACAACAACCTCTACATCAAGGTAACTCAAGATATGTCAAAGAAACCAAGGAATTTTTATTTCTCAAACTAAGTATATTAGAGAAATGCTAAAGAGGTTCAGAATGGAAGATTCCAAACCAGTTACCACTCTTATGAAAAGCAGTTTCAAGTTGAGGAAAAATGATGATTCAAAGTCTACAGACCAGAGGAAATACATGCCAATGATTGGTAACTTGCTATATGTGACAACATCCAGACCATATGTAATGCAGACAGTTGGATAGGTGGCACTATTTCAAGCAACATCAAAGGAGTCACATGTATTAGCAGTGAAGAGGATTTTCATATATATCAAAGGAATAAAACAGTTTGGATTATGGTATCCAAAAGGAAAGGATCTATCACTTATTTCCTACACAGATGCAGATTGGGCAGTTTGCATTGATGACTGACGAAGCACCAGCGGGGAAACGTTCTACCTGGGTGAGTGTTTAGTATCTTGGCTAAGAAAGAAACAATCATCAATATCCTTATCTATAGTCGAGGCGGAGTATATTGCAACAACAAGATGTTGTACACAGGTTCTATGGATGAAACAAACTTTGACAGATATACAGGTTGAGTATGATGATCCCATTCCAAACTATTGTGATAATACAAGCGCCATCAATATCTAAAAAAACCCGGTGATGCACTCCAAGATGAAGCACGTTCCAATCAAGTATCACTTTATACGAGAACAAGTTGCAGAGAAGAACATCAGAGTTGAATATGTGGGAACAAAAGAACAAGTGGCATACATATTTACAAAACCTCTTCCACGGGAAGCCCTTGAGTGTCTTCACCAGAGACTAGGAGTAATTTCTACTCCAAAATGAATGTTTTTGAATGATTATCTTATATGTCTTATAAGTAAACGAGGAAGCACCATAAATAGGACAAAGGGGGAAAGATTTATTGGATGCAAAGGTAAATGTTTGGAGAGAGAGAATAGAGGCATGTTTCTAAGGAGAGCGATTGTCACAAGGGAAGAATGAGCGATATGACTTCAAAGTGATACCCTTTGTCAAAGGGGGAGATATTATTCATATGAAGGGAAAAAGAGTAATCATAGGATTATAAACAAAAATAAAAATCAAATGCACATAGACAGGGGGAGTAACCCCAAGGAGAGTTCCATCAGGGGGATCAGCCCCAAAGGGAGATACCCTCTTCCATTGATGTCAAAGGGGGAGAGATATAAACATTGATAAAGAGTATAAGCATGAATGTTATCATGACTAAGTGTTGCCATCAATGTTGGTGTTTCCATCAATGCCAAAAGGGGAGATTGTCAGAAAGTTGGCTTAGGTTGATGGATAGTTGGTATGGATTGTTGGTTGTCATTGATGTCAACTATTGGAGAGTGATATTGTATATTGATGTCAACCATCAGTGATTGATGTCAACCCTTGGAGAAAGTCTGGTAGCGAATTCTGGTAGCACAAAGGTTTGGGTAATGGACCCAAGGTTGTTTCATGTATAATGGTATGAGTTTTAATATATTTTAAGGTAAGACTATTCTAGATGGATAGTACATGTCATTCCATTTCTGGTGGTATGTGGAACATCACATAACTCCTCATGGTTAGAGAGTTATCTCCATGAGAAGTTGGAGAACCCGGGTTTGGGTAATGGACTCAAGTTTGTTTTATGGATAATGGTATGAGTTTTGATATATTTGAAGGAAATAATATTCTATATGGATAGTACATGTCATTCCATTTCTGGTGGTATGTGGAACGTCACATAACTCCTCATGGTTTGAGAGTGATGGCCTTACGAAGTTGGAGGACCCTCATATGTTGGCTTGAAGCCCCAAAAGGTCAAAGAAGTCAAAGAGCTTGCAAAGAAGAAATTATTATTTAAATGATAAAGTAAAGTGAAAAATTCAATAAGGTTTATTTAAATAATAAAGTGAAGTGACAAAATCAAAGAAAATTATTTAATTGATAAAGTGAGGTGGCAAAGTCAAGGAGGAATATTTAAATGATAAATTAATGGAGAACTTTCTAATTATGGAAAGTGGTTAACCCTAAATATGAGGAAAATAGGTTAAGTGACCTATAAATGGGTTAAGTGACCTAGAAATAGGTTAAGTGGCCTAGAAATGGGTTAAGTTACCTAGAAATAGGTTAAGTGACCTAGAAATGGGTTAAGTGACCTAGAAGATGCTTCTAAGGAAGATATTTGGAGAGTATAAATAAGAGGAAAGACTCTCTCATTTTATATCACACTCAAAAATATTGAATATTTATAGGTGACTAAGGTAACCAAAGGATATATAAGTTGAATTTCAGAGGGAAGGTGAAGAAAAGAAGGCCGGAATTCAAGGGAGGATAAATTCTTTTGATGATGCTTTCTAAGGTATGTTATTTATAGGTCATCTCACCATGTTAGAAATATTTTTTTTATATAAAATGCTTCAGACCGTGAAATTGATATTCCATTGAGGAAATATATCCAAGTATCTTTGGTAAAAATTTCAGCTTGTGGGTCGTTATATTTTTGGAGTTACACTCTGTGGAAAATAGGGTTTGTGGCTAGTCCCGAAACTAGTCTAAAACATGTGTTTCGGGTAAAAACGTCATAGATTATTCATAACAGATCCAAATTTAGTAAGAACAAATGTTTTGGTTAGATTACAGTCTGTAGTATTCTATGTAATATTTTAATATCGATTCAACAAATATTATGTGTGGGGCACGCTCTACAAGGTCGCTCTCTAGAATAAGCCAAAATTCAACAAGGTATGTCATTTTTACTATAACTCATTTTATGAGAGGTTCCAAGTAGTGAAACCTAGAGGAATTGCATAAAACAAATTGAAGAACATTGTGTACTATTTTCAGATCTTTATTCATTACAGGTACATAGTTATGATTATTTCAAGTTAGGGTTGTTGACTAATCCAAAACTAGTCATGTGAGACTAAAGAAAAGTTTGATGAAAATGATAGTCTCTTGTTGTTAAAGTTAAGGAAGGTTTGTAGGTATGTGATCATGTACACCAAGTCTATTATAGAGTTACAAAACATATTTGGATGATGAAATTGATTAGGGATTTTGGTTGAGGTACATGTTGGGTACATGGTTGAGATAAATAGTTGATGAGTTGGCACATACATGAGGTGTATAGTTGATGATGTTGGTACATCTTGATGAGTCATAGTTGATGAGTAGTTGATACATGATTGGTACATACTTGGTACATTGTTGGAGGCACTTGTTAGTAGTATTGTTGACACATGGTTTATGGATGATGTAGCATACTTGTATTATTAGTAGCACATATTGATCTTGGTGATGATTATGAGTTGTTGTGTTATTCTTGGTTGATGCACATCTTTGAGAGTTTTCTTGGTGATTGATATTGGTTAGTAGATATGATTTGGTTGATAAGATTGATGAGAAATATTGTTGTGATAGGTTTTTTGGACAAGTTGTTGTGACAGTTTGTTGTGACAGGTTATTTGTATAGGTTTGGTGCATGGTTGATCCACTTGTTCATGGTACATGTTATTTGGTACAGGTTGGTGCATGGTTGATGCACATGTTTATGGTACATGTTGATTACAGATCGAGGTACAGGTTTATGCATGGTTGATGCATGGTTCAGGTTAATGGTACAAGTTATTTGGTGCAGGTTGATTGGTACAGGTTTACAATAGTATATCTCATAGTGATAGTGTGACAGTGGTTCCATAATTCTAATTATACGTTAGGGTGGTTGGATGGGGAAAGGAAAGGTGGTTGTAGTCGCCTTCCGGTTGTAGCCGAAGAACATAGGGGGTTGTATCCTCCTTCTGGTTGTAGCCAGATAATTGGGGAGTTGGAGCTTCCCTCAGGTTGTAGCTTGAGTAAATAGGGGGTTGTAGCCTCCTTCCAGTTGCAGCTAGAAAATAAAGGAAGTCGGTGCTTCCAATGAATGTAATTCTTCAAGACATATAAGAAAAATCATTCTGTGATTTTATCTCACTTTGGGTTTCCACGTAAAACACTAGTGTACTTTGTATGTGTATGATTGTTAATTTTTTCATTGCTTATTTACTCTGCATTTATTGGATGATAATGATACATTGATATAACACTTGGATTATATGGTTAAAAAGGATTAAATTTCTCTATTACTGATTCACCCCCCTCTCATTAATCCAACAGGTCCAACTTTGCATGAGAGGATTGAAAATTATCGTAGGGTAACATCATGAAGGTAAGTAACACTTTCGTTAGAATGGGGGTGGAAAATTGTTAGAATCACTTTTTTGGCCAAAGTTTTTAACTTTTCAGCCGAAAACATACACTTTTCGGTCGAAATATTTCACGTCAGATCGTACGACGCACAAACAACATCCTCGGATTTCGTGTAATAAAAATGAAAGTCTATTTATTTGTTATGAATTCTGTGAGAAAACATCTTTCGACCAAAAAATTATTTTTTTCGGCCAAAAGATTAGTTCAACCGAAAACCTGCAAATAGGACAGTTTGCATAAAACTCCCAATTCTCTCCAACTTACTTCAACTTTGGAGGTAGCGAACTCTTGCAAATACAAATAATTTAGTTTCAGAAATGATACCAACATTTTAAAAATTGAATCTACTTTCATTTGATATAATCCATATTCATATTCATTTTTTTTAGATAATTTTAATTGATTTTTCAAAAAAATCACTGCATAATATTTTTAGGTGACATTATGATTCAGTCAAATGAAAAATCCATATCTGTAAAAATACAAAGTGGAAAATTATGGAAAATTTATATTAATAAGATTTAGATTGTCCTCTTGAAAAGGGTATTTTTATATTTTAGTTTTAAGTAAAAATTAAGAAAATTACATGACAGGTACAAAAATGTGTTTAAAATATGCAAAATTTTCAGATTGGTCAACTTAAAAAAATTGTAGAAATTATAATATTCATCTGTTAGATTCAAAACTATAGTCAACATAAAATAGAGTCTTTGTAGATTGTTGCAACATATTTCATTTGTCAAAAACATAAGTTTAATAGTGGATACATTGTTGGGAAAAAAACATAACTCATTATGATTCCCTTCATTTTTACGGAACATACTATCAAACAATTGCTAAGTTGACATATCATATTTCAATAATTGTTTTTTGAAAAATATTCAATAGAAAGATAACAAAATTCTTGACAAGTTTTGTTTTTACTTTAAAGTGAAATTCTAAATAAAAAAATACTTTTATTTACCGAAAGTTGAAGAATTTGTGAAAATGTAATTTTTTTTCTCAAAAACAAGAAAAATAGACACCCACCATTCCTTTTTTTTCTGAGAAAAGTTTTCCACAATTTCATTTTTTTTTTTTAAATCTAGCATGTGCATGACCTGCAAGACTATCTTGTGGTTGAGAAAACATGACCCATGGGCAGCTAAACCATCAAAATCACCCAGGGATCGCACCCATATCGGGCCACAACAACCCTTAGCATGGATGGATTTTTTAGGTGTCTCCTTCTGGTAGCGATGGGTTTCAAACTTGGGTCACCATGTAGAAAGAGGCCCGTTTAAACTGATCATGCTAGCGAGATTTGACCCACCATTTCCATTTTACACAGACTTCTCTTCATCAATAGGAATTAATCCCGAGATAGATATGTTGAATTCAATAAACTTAGCATAAAACATGAGAAGAGATAGTTGGTAATGTTTTGTAAATTGAAGTTTAAAATATCTAAATATACCCGAGCCTATACTCCTTACTATAAAGAGATAAATGGAAATGACATTTTCCATGCCTTAGATATATTGAAATTCAAAATTATAAAATCCATAGTTACCTAATATATTAAAGGCTTTGACCATAGTACATGGTATTTTGCTAATTGCACTGATTTTATAAAAATTGCATGCATACTTGGAATTTCCCAGGACAAGAAACCTCATTAAAATCAACCCAAAAATATGAATGGAGAGACTTTTTTCTTTTGTATATTTAGAGGAAAAAAAGGTTAAAGTTGAAAAAATTTCCCCATATAAGACAAGTTAGGAATCCATGTATAACAAAAAATCTATAACATAATAAAATTTTACTAGTTTCTTGACTCGAGTGTAGATGCTTTTGCTAGTATTTTTGTTTCATGTTTGATTGTAACTAATTCTAGAAGATTGGTGAAAGTAGAAATGATCAAATGATTTTCAAGGTTTTCTTGACCTCATATTCAAACTTTGATCAAGGAGTATTCCCAAACTCTCTCCTTACCATGGATATGGAATTTTTTATGAATTTTTTGTTGGTTGCCTTGTATACATTTGAAACTACTACTCTATCATGTTCATTCAATAGGAGATTAAACTAGGATATTTGTTCAAGAAATGCTAACTAAGAATGTTAACAATGTTTTTTTCAATAAATCCTTAGCTAACTAGCAATGATACAAAATTGATGCTTCTACCCAAACACTGCAATTATATATGAAATCAAATCATTTTATTCCAATCATTTGCCTTGAATATACTCTCCCTATCTTTCCATGGATGTGAAATCTACATCACTTGGTCAACCAAGGTATGGGATAGGAAATTCTATTGCATTTTAAGTTGTGTTCATTGGATGTACTTAAGACAACACACTAACACAACCCATAATACATTGAAATGTAAATAATTTCCACATTGTTTATATCCATTGTAAAGCATCTCACAACAATTAGTATCCCAATGTAAACCCTCCACACTATGAATTCCTCATACCAAAAAAAAATTCACACAAACATAGATAACAGAAAGAGAGGTTTGATGATTTTTGGTGAGTGAGTTAGGGAGTTAGAGGGTTATTTTGTGTGTATGTCCTTGATTTAGAGGGTTAGTTTCTATGTCTTTTCATATGTTGATCTTATGCATGTATATTTGCAATGTTCGTGTCAAATTATACCTATATTTTACTCCATCAATTTTATGTACTTAACTTAGTAGAGAATAGATATACAGGTCATATGGTTCCAATGGAGATTTGTTAGACAATTATGATAGACATAGGGAAAGAGAGGAACATGAGAAAAGGGAAGGTAAAAATGTTGTAATTGATGAAGGTAGCAAAAAAAATAAGACCTTGGTGATTATTGTAATCACACACTTTATGATTGTTACATAATATTGAAAAATATTTATTCACTTTACTAAGAGTTTCATTTATAATTCTAATCATTACTTACTATAGTTTTTTTTATGTTATAGAAAAAATTGATAATAAAATTTATAACATCTCTAAGAGTACAACCAAAAAAGAAAGGTGACGCCTAGATATGGATTACTTACATTTGGTGCAATAAGGATACAGTTCTAGGGGTCTTAGACATAATAGACTTGATCATGTTAGTTGTGGTATGATTTATCCTACATATTTCAGATAAATTTAGAGTGTAATTGAATCCAATATACTACATTTTTCATGACACTTATTCATTCAATGATTTTCATATTAATGTTTATTTGAGCACATGGTGTAGAGAGGAGGATGAATAGATATGAATATTTGTCTCATTAACATAATATAGAGTATAATCTTTCAATTATGACGATATATAGTTACCGATAAAGGAGAGGTTTTAAAATTCAGTAGTAGTACAATTGTCCATAGTGAAATTTCTTACATAGTCATGGGGAGTGGCGAAAATAATACCACAAAAGTGGACATAAATAACTAGTGCTAGTAAGGATAGGGAATTACCACATTTACATAGAAGGTTCCCAAATTTACAACTTAGTGAAAAATGGGCCCTTCATAGATTCCTTGGAAATATCAAGAGGAGGAGATGCCATATCACATGAAATACATTTGATCTAGTTTTCTACATACTTACTCATGTTTCTAGTCCTTCATATTTTATATTTCATTATGTATCATCATTGAATTTTATAGGTGACTCCATTTTCTATGGTTTGAACAAATTTAGTAAGAACATCACAAAGCTCATTGAGCAAGGAAAAGACTATAAACGAAACTTTCTAATATTGAAAAATCTATATTTAAAAAAATATTGTGGAGGCTAAGAGAATCATTGAAGAAAATAAAGAATGAGGAGTGGACCTCGAGACACCACAAAAAAGACATAAAGGTAATAAATAATACATGCTTGTAGTTATTGTTTTGATATGCGTACAACTATTTATTTTGATATGTTTTCAACTTGTTATCTTTCTTTTATGTAATATTGTAGTACCATTGATGTACTTTTATGGTCATTTTTTGGACATCAATAAAACCAACTGATCTTATATTTTCTTATGTACGTGCACAAATGAATAGAAATAATTAACAATTACTCATTCTTTGGGTCAAGCCATGAGTTCCATGATTAGAGGGACTTTGTAAGTTTATCAATATAATTTCATTTACTATGATAATATAGTAGTTTAATATATATGATTATTAAATATTGTTCTCTCATTTTGCATATAGTTAAACAATATATTGTAAATTCGTGAGCCCACTAAGGAAGAACTAAAGTATGCCTTGAGTAAGGGTTACAAAATAATGTTGGAATATATGTAGCCACTCATTCCTGCTATAATTAATTGTTAATTACATGCTTATTTTTTAGTTTATTTTTTTTGTAAATAAAAAAGTTTTATTGCCTCAAAAATCTATTGTAATCATACATAACATAACCATGTCTAGAGGTCTGCCACATGTTCTACCAGATAAGTGGAAACCAGAACAGGTGGCTACCTGATGTTCTATCTGGACCAAGGAAAAAAACCGCCACTTGTTCCGCCAAACAAATGGAAACTAGAGAAGGCGGAAGTGAATTTTAATGTCTAAACTGTCTCAGCAAGAGGAGAGAATTCTTAACATGAAAATATGAACTTCTACAGGATTTTTGAAAAAATAGTGCATAGAGCTAAAAGGAAAAGGACTAAGCATTGGATGAACCAGTGGAACCTATGTCAGCATGAGTTCCACCATTGGGAGTGAAAATGAACAGTTGCGCATAAGTCGAGCACCATTGTTGGCTCTGCGAGCCCGAGAGTGCATTGTACATAATGTTGAGACAAATGTTGAGTAGGCCATGTCTATGTAGTTGACACTGCATATCATTGCGCATATCAAAGATGAGTTCCAAATGTTTTTGCATGAGGAGACAAGTGGAGTGCAAGTCTCGGTCTGGAGATGAAGAGGGAGGTGGGGGGGTCTTTATTGGGCATTCGGTCGACGATATTTCTTCTTGAACTATGCAAGTCACCCAATTCGAGGTACAAGCTACAACGAGGACGAAACGACTAGTTCTTGGCAGGTCATGGAGGTCTGGAACAATATACAAAAGGGAGGATGGAAGAATGATAATTGGCTTTGATGGATATCTTCTTCTATAATGGCCATTAGAAGCTCATCATTCCCCCCATCCTGGCGGATCAGAGAGGTCAAAGATGCCTAGGCAAGTCTACAAAGTCTTTGATGTCTAACAGCGTAGTTGTACCAAGAGGGCCCTCTCTTGGGCTTACACGCTCCCCTGACATGATGGTGGAGATGAACCAAACTCTGAGCAGCCTAAAAATTTGCAGAGTGAGAGACCAACAAGAGAAAATACAAAACACAAGATATGAACCGAATGGAAAGATCCATAACATACCCAGAGAAAGTGGAGGGGAACCAAAGGAACTGAAAGGACCTTGCATGTGCCTCCCATACCCATCGTCGTCTGCCATCTTTGTTGCACTGAAGGGGCCATTAAACCTGCGTGAGAGAGTTGTCTTGAATGCTCTAATGAGATTTGAATGCTAACCTCCCTACGAGAAATGGATGTGAGGGTGGTGACAGGTGAAATTAAGTCAACATATTGCATGTTGGCAATGTGACACCCCATTCAGGGTTATTTTTTAGTTTATAATATAGTTGGAATTATTCATTTATTAATTGAAATATAATATATTCTTCTAGGATGATGATGATGAGGGTAAATGGTGAGAATTAGAGGGTATTAACAACTTTTTAAGTTATATGTTTTTTATTACATATTTAAACATTAACAATTTATTTTATTTTATTGAACTCATGTTCTTTTATTATGTTTACAAAGTGAGGAGAAAGAGGGATCATAAGATGAGGGAACTAGCAACAATTCAATCAACTTCTAATGTCTAGTTTATTTCATTTCATTATATGTGTACATATTATTTCAGGCAATGTTGTATACAAAGTTGACATTTGCTTGGTGTGGCAATGTACTACTTGTTTATAGGAAGAAAATAATTACATATTTATTTTATGATTTGATTTAAAATCTCATCATCGTGCTTATGTACACATGTTTTTTTTTCTTCCATGGTGTGGAATTGATTCAATTTTAGTGTGGTAAAATTTCATAATTACATTTATAGATGCATGATCTTATGCTCTAGTCATGGTGTGAAATTCATAGGATGTTAGTAGGGTGGTGGGTTTATATATGCATGGTTTTTTCTTCATGATCAATACACATGTTGTGAAATAGACTTATACTACTCAAAAAAATATTAATTAAGTAATACTAATAATTAAATTAAAAAATAAATAAATAACTAGTAAACATAATTCTTGAGTTGTATTGGTACACCAGGAAAATGGTAGCCATGGAAATGCTTCCCAAAGAGAAAGATTTTCGCTAGCAGAAAAGTAGGAAAGAAGCTTTGGAAATTCAAAATGATTATGTGTCTGAGGTAGTCACCTAGATTGCCAATAGTCAAGGAGGAAACTTTGTCCCTCCTACCAGAAATTATGCAAAGGCCAAGTCCTCTAAGGCTGTTGCTGGATGAGAGACTATGAACCTCACTAGCCCCTAGGTTCCACATGCAAAATGACATCTTGTTCTAGTTAATTTTTTGTTGTTATGATATATAGGCTTCTAGATTTGGATATCATTATTGACAATCATAACTTGATCAAACATATTAATTTTAGACACGTTAAGGCCTGGTTTCCCCTCAGGGGCAAGAAATTTTTTTTTTTTTTGAGCTATAGAACCCTAGAAACTATCATGGTATTTGTGAGGTTGAATCTATTGTATGTTATATTTAATCTATGTCCATATTAATATAGTTGTTTATTTACAAAGCAAATAAAATTAATAAAAAATAATCAAATAATCAATATTAATTAAATTAATAATTAGCAATACAATTTTGATGTTAAAATACAATTTTGATGTTAAAATGAGATAATTATGACACTAAAATAATGTAAATGTAACGCTAATATGACACAAAACATTTTCAATACAACACAATAACGATGGTAAATAGATAATAATGTTTCAAAACTTACACTAAAACTTATTGAAGTAATATGACGCTTGGAAGATGAAAACACAATGCAAAAGTTTTATATTTCAATGCTAATACGACACTAATAAACTAAACATACTCCCCAAAATAATGCTAATTTAGGACTCATACCAATGATAATATGACGGATAAAGACTCTAAAATGACGCAAATAACATATTTTTAATCCAAACACAAAGCAAAGGTGACTCTACAAAGTTGTTTTAAAAAAAATCAACGCAACTAAGATGAAAAATTGCAAATAACATATTTTTAATCCAAACACAAAGCAAAGGTGATTTAAAAAAAAAACAACGCAACTAAGATGAAAAATTGACATAGATCACTTCCTATGTTTTGATTTTTGTCACTAATATGACACCTTAAGGAGTCTGCATTAAACAAAATGACATAAGTAGGAAACTTTGTGATGCAACGTAGATGCAAATGGTCACATCCCTATGTGTGTCATTTTTTGCATCGTACAAATTTAATTTTTTCATAGAAAAAAACACTACAATGTGACCCTTAAAGTAGCATTATGACCTTGTATTGTAGTAGTGATTGTGGTTTATCATACCTTAAGAAACATGATAAGTAATATCGGTACTAGCATAAATATTGTATAATTGAGCCCTAATGTGTACATAGGAAAATGGTTCTAATAGAAAGTGTTTTCCATCCTCCACTTTCTTAATATTACAAATATTACATATTCTTTCTTCCCAATGAATTTTAGGACTTATTCAATGCCCAGTTTCACTGTGTAGTGTATGAGAGTTGGTTTTTATTTTAGTAAAAATAATTTTCTTTTTCAAGTTAAAAATAGATGAAAGATATTTTTGATCTTCTAACTTGGATTTGATGGTATCTTGATATAAAATTAGCTTTCTCTTATTCTTTATTTCCTCATGTCACCATAACTCTCTTTAATTCTAGTATTGATAATGTGTTTTCTATTATCTATATTTTAGAAAGTCTTCTTGAATCCACCATTAACTTAGTTAGGAAAGAGCACCATTATATCATCCTCCCTTAATTATCAAGTGACATTTATTGGAATTAGATACAATGATAGGAATCCTTTTATCCTTCATGTTAGTTAACTTGTACATTAGGTACCTAATCATAACTTTACTCTTTATGGTAGAAATCCTAGACTTTTGAGAGGAGAATGGGATATGAACTATTACTCTTCATTTTGAGATTACAAACTATAAAGTTCTTTTGGATTTTCTTAATTTCCCTTTAGATTTCTATAGAAATGTTGTAACTCCAAACTTCACATCCATATAAAATAAATTGAATGAAAAGAGTATCAAAGAGAAATTCATTTTTCTCCTAAAAGTAGCAAACCACTTCTTTATAGTTTCTCTTAATATTGAAACACTACCAAAATAGGTTTTCCATCCCACCTAAATCCTTTCTCTACACTAAAATTTCAGTTGAGCTTATGATGCAGGTCAACTCTCAAAGACTTAGTGTATGAATTAACTTCCTTTAGGTTGCTCTAGTCTTAAGTAAAATTAGGGTAAGTGATATTTTTAGACTTGATAATCATAACCTTATGTTTATAAATTTTTACTGACATATGATAGAAAATCCCTATTAGAAAATAAGGTTTCAAATGATCCTTTTAAACAATGGCTTTAGAGGTTTTTCAATCCATATATCTAAGATTTTTAGTGAAGTCCAATTAGTTGACACTACCATATTAGTTAATTTAAGGGTTGTGGTTTGAGCTAATTGAGGTGGGAGATATCCAAGTATTATTGACTCTTGTAATTTCAATAATTGAGGATACATAAAATATTTTACTCCATACAAAAGTTCTACCACTACTTTATCCCACTTGTCTAAGCAATTAGGTGCCTATTTTCATTGTACACGAACCTATTTTATTTGTGACTTAATGAAGGTCTTATTTTGTCAAATAAGGACCACTAAAAGAATTTTGTGGGCCATTAAAGGACTTACATCTCTCGAAGAACAATAAAGAAACTTTTTTCTCTCACATGCACTTCATTACATAAATCATGGGAAATCCCTCCTCCTCAGGAAAGGTGGGCCTATTTGTGATCTAGATTATTTTGAGCACAAATTGAGAGCGGAGATATAATAAAGAAATGTACAGAGATATATCAGATATCCAATAATATAACATATATATAGCAGATATATAACAATAAACACAAAGATATAGTAATACACAATTTCTTTTAATGAGCGAAATGCAAAGAATTGTAAAATACAAAGTGAATGAACTTGCTAAAATGGTGGCAGCTTATCTCTGAGAAGAGATGTGACAGATAGGCTCATTTGCAATAATATGATTGTTAGAATGAGGCTTGAAAGTCCTTTTTAACATAAATAAAATCCAAAACCCTAACCCCGGAAGATGAAAAACCAACAATTTTTTGGACCCCATTTTGGGTAGTTTGGTGTATCAACTTCCAGTGGGCGTACCTTTGGCATACAATATATGTTTGTTGCACACAATAGATAGTTAGAAAGGTATCGATGAGGAGATTCATTTTTGGGGCCCAATCAAAGCCTTCAACTATCATTGAGGTGCCCGATCGCAAAAAAAGGTTGTTTAGGCCCTCAAAATGGCCCCAAAAGTTTGGAACCTGAAAAGATGCTAAAAATTGTAAATTGTCAACAAACTATTTTGACCTAGTTGGAATAGGTGGGTGGCCACCGATATATACCTGGATCAATCCTCCCTCCTTAGGAAGAAACAATCTCCATTGTGTTGATTTTCCGTGGGAGAGGGGGAAGCATTTGTTGAATATGAACCTTGGTGAGTTGCTTGCCTTGCTGGAGAATTTGTATCACTCGGTTTATGGGATATTGTCGAGAACCTGATGATATGACTATGTGAAGAAGGAATCTTTACGCTTTGCTTCAATATTTTTGACCTACTTCTGCTGGATATAAGGTGCTTGGAATGAGCCTATAGTGGTTGTAGTGTCCTTTTGTTCACCTTTTGAACAAATTTTGAAGAAGCTAAATTTTGTAGTATGAGATACTACCTTGTGGAACTATTTAGGTGGGAAAATAGTTGGAACTACCTCTAGTATCCTATAGAGATAACACCCCAGAGTAATAATAACACTACGAGGTCGAGACTCATAAATATCATGGTGCTTCCACATATATGGCTGGCCCAAAATAACATCATAGACATCCAGCAGGGCAACATCACATAATACCTCATTCTTGAAGGGATGGATTCCATATGACAATCAACGTTGTTGGTTGACACGGATATCGTGACCCTAGTAAAGCCACCCGATGTTGTATGGTTGTGGGTGAGGTGTTGTCGACAAACTCAACTGCTTGACAAACTCTGATGAGATGAGGTTCTTCTAGCTTCTTCTATCAAAATTAAAATGTAGCGGGGTCCCCTTCACCCACATATGTGAATGAAAAAGGTGCTCCCCCTCTTCAGGATTTGTTGGTTCTTCTGGTTGAATTGTTTTGGTCGCGACAATAGCTATGGGTTCTGTGTCGATGATCTGTCTTATTCCATTATTTTTTGAATCTAATTCCAAATTAGGGTTCGACTCCTTTTCCTTGATCTCGACCACCAATGATTGTTTTGAGTAACATTCATTAGTTTTTTTCCGAGTGATTTTATGGAAATCGCACCACTTTCTAGTGTCCTTCTTCATCTTTATGTTACCCTTGTTTTCCTGTGTCTTAGACGAGTTTTTGGGAGGATGTTTGTTAGGGTCATCTTTATCATTCTTTGGTTGTTGCGGATTTGTAGACCCGAACTCCCATTTGTTCTGGTGCCTAAATTTCTGCTTGATTTTGACAACATATCGATAGCCAGCTCCCAGTGATGAGATGTCCAAGAAATCCATTTTGGTTTGAATGTACCTATGCAGATCCTCGTGGTATTTTAGAACCAAATGTTGCTTGAGTCTTCGATACCCATAATGGTGCGCAAGGTATGGGAATTATTTGTGAACTCGGACACTATTTGGCCACTCTCTTTCCGTAGTGTGGTCCATCTCATGTATTGGTCGTCATAGTTACCAATAGGGTAATATTGTTCCTTGACCGCATCCACAAAAAATTCCCAAGTGGGCTTGACTCCATATATTCCAGAATCCTTTGTGGAACTTTTCTTCCAGCAAGTTTTGTTGGACAACTGAGAGGGGGGGTGAATCCATTGTTACCGTGCTTAAACAATAATGCTTATTTTAAACTCTTTACATAGCACTCAATGAAAATCACAATAATGCAGGGAGTTAATCAATACAACATTCAACATCAATCACACACATGAAATATACATAGACAAATATTTCCTGAGGAAACCCATAAAGGGTAAAAACCTCTTCTTCTTGATATGATAAGTAATCTTTATTTTATGTACATTGTCATTCTTATGAAGACCAACTCATTGTGAGGCTACCACCTCTTTTTTGCATGCTGCAACTTGCTGAGAGCACCAACTCTCTGGTTTCTTTATAACCCACTAGAAGGAAGAACCAAGTCCCTGGTTTCTCTAGCACCCACTAGAAGGAAGCACCAACTACCTAAGTGTTCCAACACCAACTGGATGGAAGCACCAACTTCTAGTCACACTAGCACCGACCTATATAACAAGGAACAATAGTTCTCCCTTGCACCAACCTGCCACCCTAGTTTTTCTGGCTACAACCAGATGGAAGCTACAACTCGTTGTGTTCAAGCACCCACTTGAAACTCTGAGGACAAAAATCCTCCCTAGCACCTCCCTTCCACCCTGAAATATTAATCTTTTCTTTTTACAACTTTATCATAGTCATACAACATTTATCTATGGCTTACTAGTCCCATCATTGTTCTGCTACACTGCTCTTCTCTGCCTGCATCAATGTCTCTCACCTCGTGTTTTCTACACTTTATGTTCTTCTCTCAGATATGCATTTTGTTCCTTTCTTATTCTACACTTCTTCTCCTACACACTGCATGCTTCTACCCGCATGAATCACTCTCAACAGTAACAACCAACTCTTCTCTGTTCTGCGTTTTTATACTCTATGTGCAACTTCTCCATACTTCATGCACAATACCTATGCATGCTCTTCACAGCGTCATTGTTATACCCTATAGTTTGTTCACAACAGCTCTTCCTTACTCCTACATAGCTCAACATCAGAATCACTTCACTTCATTGTTATTCATACATTTCTCGTGTCGAGTCATCTCCTGATCATCATGGAAACTCTTCATCTTCTCGGGCAGTTTTGATGCCTATGAGTTCATCATCAGTGGTTGTTATGCTGAGATTCCCTAGCTTCTCTGGAAGTTGAGACTCTTTGTCTTCTCAGTCAGTTACAACCATTCAACTATGGCTTCTTTGGATTCTATCCCCTTCCTTCGCATGACCACCAGTGGTGACCAAGTTCTTATTCAAAAGGTGCTTCCTGATTTTTGTCTAGTGAGCGTTGGCTCCATTTCACGATATGACCTTGGGATATGAGCTTCACATGACCATGTGATTGCGGGCGGGTCTATAGGATTTTTTATGACAACCTACTTTTCACCCCACAATTCACTACAATCCTCCACACGTCCTTTCTCCAAAACCATGGTTTCGATTGCGGCCCGCTCATGAAAAATTAAGGCCTGAGAATGTTCTGGCCCCACAATGGAGCACAAATGTCGATCTCACGATCTTGATGGTTCTCTTGAAAGGATGATTCATATCTTTCCTCTCAAGTCTATGGACTAGATCTCTCCTTCCTCCATCAACAACTAAGGTTTCCTTCGTGATCTAGGCTCTGGTAGTTTCAACTCTCAAACCCTGTAGTTGTTGACTGGATATCTTCCAGAATGGAAGATCTGTTGACATATGTCCTCTTCAATTAACGACTCTACATTTTTTCCTTTTTCCAGGCGTAATACTTCGTCTCAGCGAGCAGATGACACAATTCTCTCCAAACCAACATACGAGATCGATTTTGCGATTTGGGCTCTGAGAGTTTCAATTATCAACTTCTCGTTTTCTCCCAGAGCATTTCACCCAGAGTCCATGATCCAACGATGCGTGTCCTTCTCAGATCAATGGTCGATATCTCCTTCGTGTATCCGAACTTCATAGATTTCAATTCTCAAACTCTCGTTCGTCCTTCCTTTTATTTTTCCTGGAGTTGGCAATCCACTGATGTGTGTCCTCTTTAATCCAATGGCTATCCTCTGCTCTAGGACTTCAACCTTCGGGACTTTGGGTCTTTGGGAGAGTACTGGTGGTAAAAATATCGAAGAAAAAATCTCAGAGTGATGTAACTCTTGCATCACTTGATGATGTGTCATGAGCCGAGCATCTGCCACATATCACTCGGATTTGTGATTTCCATGTACCTGAAATGTTGAATCAACTTGACATTTGTCATTGTCTAATTGCACCACATGTCCTTGCTGACATAGTATGCCACCTGTCCTTGGTGACATGGTCCGTTGAGGTGGTATGCCATGATCTAACGGTCATTTTCGTATCTCCATATCTAACGGTTGATGAAACTTCACATTTTGAGGATTTAAAATCTCAAACTTTCCTAAGTGTAAACTCCTCACATCTCTATATCCAAAGTGAATGTTGTTCATTTGATCAGGATCTTGGATTGATGACTTGATCTTTCTACGATGCAACTTTGCTAGCTTATCTTGTCCTTCCACTCGAAATTGATCTGATGGTTGTGATCGAATTGCGACTTCGCATGTCGGGTGTTTGAACATGAGCCAACCATGACTCTTCCAACTCTTGATATCCGAAATACTCTATATCAATGGCTCATAGCCCTCTATGATCCAATGGTCTAGATCATATCGGGAATTTGCGTTCCGCAAGTTCCTACAATTGTTATCTTTGAATTTTCCAGTTTGCAAGTCAGGGAAATGTTGATCTCTTGCCACATGTCCTATGGATCCAATGATTCAAATATTATCTTGATTTCACATTTCACGAGTTCCTACAAATCTTACCTTTGAATTTTCTAGTTTGCAAGCCAGCAAAATGATGATCTCTCGCCATGTGTCCTCTTGATCTAATGGTTCAAGTCCTATCACAGTTTTGTATTTCATGGAGTTGGAGGTGTTAGCGTCAGAAGTCACTCCTGGATTGCTTGCAGGAGCAAAGCCCGACACCCATCAGTTTAATGTCACAATTTGTTTATAAGGGGTGATTGAATGGAGATAATGACTCTAGGAGGTATCACTCTAACTCAGGGACTGAGTCTGGTACGTAAAGAACGAAGGAGGTTTGGAATCCAAACTTTAGCCAGTGGGTTGATTAAAATATGAGTAGGTGGAAGACTTAGGAGAAGATGAACAAACAGCTATGGGAAACAGGCTTGCAGCGGTTTGTAGGGGAAAAACTCTGAAAGCAGGATCCTCCTGGTCTCAGGGCTTCGAGAGACTAAATAAAGGACTTGACTGGATCCTCCAATTCCAAGTTGTTCAGCGTCAAATAAATCATAGGAACCGACTAGAGGCTCTGTAACTATTACAGTGATCCATTACAACATCATCCTATAATAGCTATAGCTCGACTGGATCCTCCAATTCCAAGCTGCTCTAACACAGTGTAAACAAAGACATGAAAGAAACTGGCATTCATAAGGCAAGAAGTCTCCAAAATTCATACATAACCAGAACAATGCTTCCTTAAAAATTTACAACCAGGGAGCTCTGCTCAACCATCGATAGATACCAAATGTGAGAAATCTCCTCTAAATACTTAGAGAAAAAACCATAGAAGCCAATTCGAGACATTGTATTGATGGTGTTACGCCTGCGTGTTCACTGCACCTGCAGTCTCTGGACGTTCGGGGACTTCTGTCAGACACAATCGCGTTCCAAAGGACCTGTGAATGAAATGACCATCTTACAATCATTTCTGAACTTTCCATTTATGGTGGAAACGATGTCCAACCACCATCAACTGCTGCAATAACTGATTCGTTGGGATCGGGGGAGGCCCCGACCGACTCTGTACCTACATGACATAGAAACCTTCATATTCTGCCATTTGGATCTTGTTTGGAGAAATCATGGTAGGACTAGCGAGTGGACGTGGAGGCTGTCATGGTGACTGGAGGACTTGACATGGAGTGGTGTTAAGTACCAAGATAGATCTGCAAATATAATCACCACAAATACTGAATACACAATAGATCCACAAAGCAATATAGAAGAAACCACACTATATTATTACCAAACCCTTGAGGTAGGGCAACACCATACAATGGATCCTATTATGGAAGAGATCCTCTCCTGTTCACTTGCCTCTTCGAGGGGGCAACCTCCTATTGAGCTTTAGCTCCAAATACAATAATTCTCTTCATGTCTCATTACATTGCTTGAGCCCCTTTATATAGTGCTACCATTACCTAAGAACATTATAGAGGAGGAATCTTCTAGAAGTAGAACCTTCTAAGAAGTCCTCTTACATTTATTATATCTAACTACCATAGTGGGCCTTATTTAATAATA
>ML782326.1:284587-310324 GCA_009831015.1 Picea engelmannii | reverse complement strand
GAAGTAGAACCTTCTAAGAAGTCCTCTTACATTTATTATATCTAACTACCATAGTGGGCCTTATTTAATAATATAGTGGACCTATTCCACCTTACATTGAATGACCTCCACTATTATCACTATGGGCCCTCTGGGCCCCCCTATTACCTCTCTAGCTACCTTACAAGTGGTGAATGGACAATGATCAGGCAGGGGTGATTTGGCATGTTACGAGGATGGGATGTGGCGGCTAGGGATGGGCAATCGAGGTATGTGGTCAGGTTTCAGGGTTTCGGGGTTCGCGAGTTCAGGATGCACGAACTCCTTGCCTCCGGGATCTCCGATATCCCGATGTGCGATGAGCTCCTCCTCGTGGGAGCTAACCCCTACCGGCTAGACCATAGTCCATATGATCTGTCCCTGTGTGACCGCGGTCAAACTTTCCATCGGGTTTTCGACATTCTTGATGACACGATGTTTGTGTCCATGAAAATTATGATTCCCCAAAACCCGATGGCTCATGGCCGTCGACTCGTCGACAGTCCGCTCCTTGGTGCAAAGCCTGCCACCTGTTTTCCACTATTGAAAGTTGCTCCCGACATCGGGAAATTGGGTATCGGTATATCGCGATTCTCGCTGTCATGTGCATGGGACTTTCATCTCCCCTATCCCCGACTCTACAGGATCTCTCGCCACGTGCCTCTGCTGACAGATGGCTCTGATTCAGTCGGGAAACCGCGTATCATGATTCACTCATGTAAGAGTTCCCTGCCTCCAGAAACTTCGATCCTCTGATGGACTGAAATCCTGACTCTCCTTCTGATGTCTGACGCATGTCCTACCAAGATCGATAGCTAGGATCCCATCAGTCTTTTGAGACTTGAAATGTCTTGGCCCTCTTACCCTTTAAAATCCCGATACCAAAATTGTTACTAACAGGAGGATGGCTCTCGGCCTTATCCTCATTGCAGTTAGACTAGATCTGATGACTGTTGGTCCTCGGTGCTTAGATCCAATGGATCATATCTGTACTTCTCCTCCGTGCTTCATCTGGTCACTATACTCTGATCTAATAGACATCGAGTATTCAGGATTGGTGATCCAACGGCCACTGTCGCTCCTCCTCCTGAGCTTTGGATTTCTCAAATCTCTATGTGTTAAAGGCCATGACCTTTGATCCTTCTGCGAGCCTCGATGTATGGGATCTCATTTGCACAACTTAGAACGCTATCTCTCCTGAGCTTTGATCTCCGCATACTTTTTTCTTCTTCACCTGAGCTTACATCGTTCTTGTTTCGCCATCGATGCACACTCTAATCTTTCCATCAATGAAAATCACACTCTACCTATAAACATGCCAATTTCATTGTTGTTCTTTCCATCAATGAAAAGAACACTCTTCCTATAAACATGCCAACAATATCCCCCTTTGGCATTGATGGAAACACTAAAGGACTGTATTGTTCTACTTAGATCTCCAACTGTAGCATCCAGAACACACCTTTTCTCCCCCCTTTGACATCAATCTCAAATAAAACATCTTCCCCCTAAGATGTTACAGTACCTTTTGGAGGTATCATATATTCAACCAATACATACTCCCCTTGATAGGATGGACCCTCTTATTTGAGTTTTGCAGAGTATTTGTATCTAACTCACTATCTTCTCCTTCTGATTCTTGGACCTGTTCATCTTCAGCTTTAGCTGTGTCCTCTATAGAAGACACAATATTTCTCACCTCTCTTACTAGGACTCCTTCATCAACCTTTTCTTGTCATAACTGAATGACTCCCCCTGTCACTCTTCTCTAATCTTCTATTACAACAATTTCATTTTTCTTCCATTATGCCTACAATCCAATGATTTTATGACCATATGCATCACAAGAAAAAATCATTACAAACACTCTCATAAATTCTTTCCCTTTTTACAAATGAAGGACCTGTGTTAGAATTCTTAGGAGTAATGATTTCTTCCTTGTTGTATCCAAGACCAGATTTTTCATTTGGTGATCTCTAACTATCCAAGATCTCATCCAGGGTCATGGAGCTATTCAGGAACTTGATTTGGGTGTTTGACTTCTCAACCTTCACAACTTCTGCTTCTAGCTTATGACATAATTCTTCTTCTACTTCTTCTTTTCTTGCATGTGAGGATTCAATATCAACATCATTATCTGCCCTTATGCCTTTATCCACCACCTGTCCTGAGTTTACATTTTTCACCTTACAATCTTTGAACGTGAACACCTCTTCAGAGCCTCTATCACACATTTGACTTGTACTGAGAAAATTATGTTTCAAACCATCTATAAGAAAAACATCTTGAGAATCTCTTTTTCCATTACTCAAACTCACCATCCCTTTACCCTTGATTTTACATGGTTCATCATTTTCAAAGATCACATTTCCTGTTTTTCTTTTACTTATATGCAAAAGCTTATCCTTGTCTCCAATCATGTTCTTGGAACATTCACTATCTATAGTCTAGGAGTCCTTTTGTTTTTGAGTTGAAAGTATTAGACCACATTTTTCATTATATTTCTTTTTCCATGTGTTGGCCTTTCTATCTAAGAGATTTATCCTTGGATCTGCTTTATAATTCTTCAAATGACAGTTTGCATCTTTGTGGCCGAAGTTATGAAAGTTATAACATTCAATCTCATTGTTCAATAGGTCAAAGTGATTGCTGCAGCATTATCTACTCATTGACTGTTTGTTATTTCTTGACCTCCTCAATTACATGTCTCTAAACTTAATTTGACAATTTGCAATCTATGGTTGTTTGTTACTTGGATATCTCATTCTCTGTTGTGGAATATATTTATTCCTTCGGTGTCTTGATTGCTCATGTCTAAATCTTAAGGAACAATTTACAGCTTTGTGGCCAAATTTAGAACAGTAGAAACAATATCCATAGAAAAAATCTTTGTACCTGGAAAATGGCTATCTTCTTTCAACATGTCGATTTCTTCCATGTTGATGATTTACTTGAGAAGAGAGTGTATTATTTCTTTTTTCTATAGATTTAATTATGGTACCTTTTTCTTTACTCCTCCTTGGCGATTGATTATCTTCCTTTTTTTCTGCAAGTTCACTAGTTGTAGATTTGACAAACTTGATGGGTTCTTTGTTTCCTGGTTGACCACTAATTGATCCCTCTTCATAACCAAAACCAGTTTTCAATTTTGGATTCCTTTGCTGATTCAGAATGGTGGCTAATCCTTATGAGGCTTTGATACTTGATAGATTCTGATGATACAAGGCTTGAAACTTCTCCAACTCTTTCCTAGTTTTCACTACTTCTTCTTCCAAAGCTTCACATCTTGCCTTCTTTTCTGATAATTGTTGTCTCAGAATGTCTTCAATCTTCTTTGCCTCTTCTAATTCCACTTTTAGAAGGGAAAAGTCTTCATTAGGTTTTTTACTACCTTTCTTGAACTGTATTAGCAATTGTTTTTGTTTTCTCTTCTTAAGTCTGAGTCTGTCAATCTCTTCTAAAGCACCGATCAGCTCTCCTTCCAAGTAAACCACAACTTAAATAAAGGGAAATTTCCTCTTTGGCCATAAGAACAAATTTATTGACCTTATCTTCACAGGAAGAGTCACTATCTGTGTCTTCTGAAGAGTCATCGTTGTTTACACATAAACTTTTCTTTTTAACAAATCTCTTGGATTTGTACTTCTATTCTCCTTCAGAGTTCTAGTCCTTCTGCTTGTGTGAACACTTAGATGCAAAGTGACCTATCTTTTCACAGTTAAAAAACTTGAAGGGAAACTTGCCTTGGTACTTGCCTGATCCTTTCTTTAGTCTTCTCACAAATTTTTCTTCAATTTCATCAGGCTCAGAATCCTCATTCTTGTCTCCTTTAAATGATGCTTCTCTAATGGTAGATTTATCTTTACTAATACTCATTTCATAAGCAGTAAGAGTTCCTAGAAGTTGATCAATAGACAGAGTCTTAAGATCATTCATTTCTTCTATTGCATAAACTTTTGGATTGAATCTATCAGGAAAAGATCTTAAGATATTCTAAACTAATAATAGGTCTTCAATCTTCTCACCAAGACCTTTCATGGCATTCACAAGCTCCTCGACCCTAAAGAAGAATTTATTAACTGTCTCATCCTCATTCATGTTTAGTTGTTCAAACTGTAATCTGTAGGTTTGAAGCTTGGCATCCTTTAACTTCTCATTACCTTCATAGCTTCTAATGAGTTTGTCCCACATTGCTTTGGCAGTTTCTAAGTGAATAACTTTTACAAATTTTGCTTCTGCAAGCCCACTCAGAATAGAATCCATAGCCTTAGTGTTGAAGTTGAATTCTATCTTGTCATCATTAGAAGCCAGTACAATTGGATTTACATAACCAGTCTCTACCACATCCCAAACTTCTACACCTAAATCCATTATGTAGGTTCTCATCCTAACCTTCCAGAAGCCAAAGTTTGTTCCATTGAATAGGGGGCCTTATTGGTTTAAGTTCCTCCATGGCTAGTCATGTTTAATCTCTAGGATCTACCCTTAAATAAAGGGAAATTTCTCTGATACCAATTGTTGGACAACTGAGAGGGGGGTGAATCAGTTGTTATCGTGCTTAAACAATTATTCTTATTTTAAACTCTTTACAGAGCACTCAATAAAAATCACAATAATGCAGGGAGGTAAGCAATAGAACATTCAACATCAATCACACACATGAAATATTTAGAGAAATATATTTCCTAAGGAAACCCATAAAGGGTAAAAAAATCTTCTTCTTGATATGATAAGTAATATTTATTTTCTGTACATTATCATTCTTATGAGAACCAACTCATTGTGAAGCTACTACCTCTATTTTGCAAGATGCAACTTGCCAAGAGCACCAAATATCTGGTTTCTCTAGCACCCACTAGAAGGAAGCACCAACTCCCTAGTTTCTCTAGCACCCACTAGAAGGAAGCACCAACTACATAAGTGTTCCATTACCAACTGGATGGAAGCACCAACTTCCAGTCACACTGGCACCAACCTGTATAACACAGAACAATAGTTCTCCATTGCACCACCCTGCCAGCCTAGTTTTTCTGGCTGCAACCAAATGGAAGCTACAACTCCCTGTGTTCAAGCACCCACTTGAAACTCTGAGGACACCAATCCTCCCTAGGACCTCCCTTCCACCCTAAAATATTGATCTTTGATTTTTACAACTTTATCACAGTGATACAACATTTATCTATGGCTTACCAGTCTCATCATTGTTCTGCTACACTGGTCTGCTCTACCTGCATCAATGTCTCTCACCTCGCGTCTTCTACAGTTTATGTTCTTCTCTCAAATATGAAATTTTTTTTCTTGCTTCTTCTGCACTTCTTCTCCTGCACATTGCATGCTTCTACCTACATGAATAAATATCAACAGCAACATCCAACTCTTCTTTGTTCTGTTTTTTAATACTCTCTGTGCACCTTCTCCATACTTCATATGTAATACCTCTGCATTCTCTTCACAACATCATTGTTATACCCTACAGGTTGTTCACTACAACTCTTCCTTACTCCTTCATATCTTGACAGTAGAATCACTTCACTTCTTTGTTCTGCATACATTTCTCATGTCAAATCATCTCCTGATCATCATGACAACTCTTCATCTCCTCTGGCAATTCTGTTGCCTGTGATTTCATCATCAGTGATCATTATGTTGAGATTCCTTAGCGTCTCTCGCAGTCGAGACTCTTCATCTTCTCTGTCAGTTATAGCCAGTCAACAGTGGCTTCTTTAGCTTCTAGCCCCTTCCTTCATGTGACCACCGACGATGACCAATCATTTATTCAAAAGGTGCTTCCCGATTTTTGTCTAGAGAGTGCTGGCTCCATTTCATGATATGACCTTGGGCTATGAGCTTCATGTGAGCACACAATTGCAGACAGGTCTATAGGTGGTTTGAGGACAAACCTCTTTTCACCCCGCAATTCACTACAAGTCTCCACACATCCTTTCTCCAAAAACATCGTTTCAATTGTAGCCCGCTCATGAAAAATTAAGGCCTGAGCATGTTCTGGCCCTGCAATGGAGCACGAACATCAATCTCATGATATTGATGATGCTATTGAATGGATGGTTCAGATCTATCCTCTCAAGTCTGTGGACCAGATATCTCTTTCCTCCATCAACAACTAAGGTTTCCTTCATGATCCGGGCTCCAGGAGTTTCAAATCTCAAACCCTGTTGCTGCTGACTAGATATCTCCCAAAATGGAATATCTGTTGACATCTGTCCTCTTCAATCGATGGCTCTACCTTTTTTCCTTTGTCCACGTCCAATCCTTGGTCTCAACGATCAGATGACACGTGTCCCTCCAAACCAACAGACGAGATCGATTTCGCGATCCAGGCTCTGGTAGTTTCAATTCTCAACTTCTCATTTTCTCCCAGAGCATTTCACTCAGAGTCCATGATCTAAGAATGTGTGTCCCTCTCGAATCAATGGTTGAGATCTCCTTCGTGTCTCTGGACTTTGGAGATTTCAATTCTCAAACTTTCGTTCATCCTTCCTTTGCTTTTTCCAGGAGTTGACAATCCATTGATCTGTGTCCTCTTTAATCCAACGACTATCCTCCACTCCAGGACTTCGAGTCTTTGGGCAAGTACTGGTGGTAAAACTCCTGAAGAAAAAATCTCATAGTGACGTAACTCTTGCGTCACTCGATGTCGTGCCATGAGCCAATAAGCTGCCACGTGTCACTCGCATTTGTGATTTCCATGTACCTAAAATGATGAATCAAATTGACACTTGTCATTTTCTGATTGTGCCATGTGTCCTTGCTAATGTAGTCTGCCACCTATCCTTGTTGACATGGTCTGCCACAATCTAATGATCATTTTCTGATCTCCAAATCAGACGGTTGATGGAACTTCGCATTTTGGGGATTTCAAATCTCAAACTTTCCTATGTGTAAACTCCTCGCATATCTATATCCGAAGTGAATGTTGTTCGTTTGATCAAAATCTTGGATCAATGAATCAATCTTTCTGCGATGCAAATTTTTTAGCTTAACCTATCCTTCCACTCGAAATTGATCCGATGGTTGTGATCAAATCACAACTTCTCATGTCGGGTGTTTGAACGTGAGCCAACCCTGAATCTTCCAACTCCCAATATCCAAAATACTCTAGATCAATGAACCACATCCCTCTATGATCCAATGGTCCATATCTTATCGGGACTTCGCGTTTCGTGAGTTCCTACAACTCTTACCTTTGAATTTTCTAGTTCGCAAGTCAACAAAATGTTGATCTCTCACCACATGCCCTCTAGATCTAATGGTTCAGATCTTATCGCAATTTCATGTTTCGCGAGTTCCTACAACTCTTACCTTTGAATTTTCCAGTTTGTGATTCAAAGAAATGATGATATCTTGCCACATGTCCTCTGGATCCAACGATTCAGATCTTATCACGATTTCACATTTCATAGAGTTGAAGGATGGCTCTCGGCCTTATCCTCTTCGCAGTTATACTAGATTTGACAAATATTGGTCCTCGACGCTCAGATCCAATGGATTAGATCTATACTTCTCCTCTATGCTTCCTCTAGTCACTAGATTCTGATCAAACAAACATCGAGTATTCAGGATTGGTGATCCAACGACACTGTCTCTCCTGCTCCTAAGATTTGGATTTCTCAAATATTTAAGTGTCAAAGGCCATGACCTTTGATCCTTCTATGAGCCTCGATGTATGGGATCTCATCTATGCATCTCATAATGCTATCTCTCCTGAGATTTGATCTCTGCACACTGTTTTCTTCTTCACCTAAGCTTGCACTTTTCCTATTTCGCCATCGATGCACACTCTGATCTTTCCATCAATGACAAGCACACTATGCCTATAAACATGCCAACGTCGTTGTTGTTCTTGCAATCAATGACAAGCACACTCTGCTTGTAAACATTCCAACAAGTTTCCCACCAATGTTTGAAATGGGGGAGAGCCTTCAGGAGTGCAAAGGTGATATTTACACTATCGGACAAATTGTGAACAAAGAAATAACCTTCTAGTAGATTTAACCATTTTTCTAGGGAATCTGCATCTATTTGTCCTTCAAATATGGGAATATCAAAATTAACTTGTACCTTGAAAGTCGAGGTGCCTCCAAAGTGGTCGCTTTATGAAGACACTCCTGTTGTTATCATCGGGCATTGAAGGATGTGGGAAAATTTATCCATCATTTCATCCCTTTGTCGCGTGAGATCTTACTCATGCAACATATTAATAGAATATTATGCTCTGTCATTTTTATTTTCTTCCACCATGGAGGGTTTCTTGGGTATGCAAGAGAGATTTTCCTCAAGAGAGAAAATCTCGAGAGCCAACTTGCCATACTCAGACCTCATCGAGGACATGCACTAAAAAATGATCAAGAGTAGCCTACTATGTTACCACTGATCCTGATTATTTTGAGCACGAAATGAGAGCGGAGATATAATAAATAAATGTACAGAGATATATCAAATATATAATAATATAACAAATATATATAAGAGATATAACAATAAACACATAGATACAGTAATACACAATTTCTATTAATGAGCGAGATGTACAGAACTGTAAAATACAGAGTGAATAAACTCGCTAGAATGGTGGCAGCTTATCTCTGAGAAGAGATGTTATGGCTACGCTCATTCACAAGAAGATTATTGTTACAATGAGGCTCCAAATAAATTTTTAACATAAATAAAATCCAAAACCATAACCCTAGAAGATGAAAATCCAAAAGTTTTGTGGACCCAGTTTTGGGTAGTTTAGTGTATCAACTTCCCGGGGGCGTAACTTTGGCATACTATCACCATTTGGGGCGCATGATAACTCATTGGAAAGGTATAAAATAAGAGATTCATTTTGGGGGCTCAATCAAATCCTTTGGGCATAATTGAGGTGTCTGATCGTGAAAAAGCATCGTTTAGGCCCTCAAAACCCAAGCAACTGCTAAAAATAGTAAATTGTCAACAAATTGTTTTGAGCCAGTTGGAATAGGTGGGTGGCCACCGATATCCACCTAGATCAATCCTCCCTACTTAGGAAGAAATGGTATCCATTGCATTGATTTTCTGTGGGAGAGGGGGAAGCATTTGTTGATTCTAAACCTTGGTGAGCTGCTTGCCTTGCTAGAGAAGTTGTGTTGCTTGGTTTGTCGGAGTTTTTTGAGAACCTAATGAGATGACTATGTGCAGAAGGAATCTTTTCACTTTTCTTCAATATTGTCGACTTGCTTCTACTAGATAAAAGGTTCTTGGGCTGAGGTTACAGTGGTTTCAGTGTCCTTTTGTTCATCTTTTGAACAGATTGTGAAGAAGCTAAATGTTGTAGTATGAGATACTACCTTGCGGCACTGTTTAGATGGGACAATAGTTGGAAATGCCTCTAGTAACCTGTAGACATGACCCCCCATAGTAACAATGACACTACGGGGTCGAGAGTCATAAATAAAATGGAGCTTCCACATATATGGATGGCCCAAAAGAACATCATAGACATCCAATGGGGCAACATCACATATTACCTCATCCTTGAAGGTCTAGATGGCATATGACAATCGACACTACTAGATGACATGAAGATCACGTCCCTGGCGAAGCCACCCAATGTTGTATGGTTGCGAGTGTGGTGTTTTTGACAATCTCATCTGCTTGACGATCTTTGCTGAGATGAGGTTCTTCTGGCTTACACTATCAACAATAAAATGCAGCGGAGTCCCCTTCACCCACATCTGTGAATGAAAAAGGCACTCCCCCTCTTCAGGATCTACTGGTTCTTTTGGTTGAATTGTTGTGGTTGCGAAAGTAGCAATGGGGTCTGTGTCGATGATCTGTCTTCTTCCATTATTTTATGAATCAGATTCTGAATCATGGTTCGAATCCTTTTCTTTGATCACGACCACCAATGATTTTCTTGAGCGACATTCATCAGTGTTTTTCTAGGGGATTTTGTGGAAATCGCACCACTTTCTAGTGTCCTTCTTTGTATTTCCATTACCCTTATTTTCATGTGGCTTGGACGGGTTTTCAAGAGGCTATTTGTTAGGGCCATCTTTATCATACTTTGGTTGTTGCATATTTGCAGAACCAAAATCTTGTTTGTTCTAGTGCCTCCCAGTGATGAGATGTCCAGGAAATTCATATCAATTTGGATGTACCTATACAAATCCCTGCGGTATTTCATAACCATATTCCACTCATATTCTTTGATACCTATCTTGGTGTGCAAGGTATGGGAATTATTTTTGAACTCTAACATTGTTTGGCCCCTCTCTTGCCGCAATGTGGTCCATCTCAAGTATTGGTCATCATAGTTACCAATAGGGTAATATTGTTCCTTGACCGCATCCACAAAAAATTCCCAAGTGGGCTTGGCCCCATATAGTCTAGACTCCTATGTGGAACTTTTATCCAAGTAAGTTTCCCACCAATATTTTACACGGGAGAGATCCCTAAGGAGTGCGAAGGTGATATTTTCCCTATCAGATGAATTGTGAACATAGAAATAACCTTTTATCATATTTAACCATTTTTCTAGGGCATCCACATCTATTTTTCCTTCAAATAAGGGAATATCAAAATCAAATCTTACCTTGAAAGGTGATGTGCCTCCAAAGTGGCCACTTGATGAAGATGCACATGTTATTCTCGACATTGGTTGAAGGATGTGGAAACAATTCTCCATCATTTTATCCCTTTGTTGTGTGAGAGCTTGCTCAAGCAACTGATTAATAGAATCTTCTACTCCATCGTTTTTCTTTTCTTTAGACATGGAGGGTTTCTTGGGAATGCAAGAGAGATTTTCCTCAAGAGAGACAAGATTGAGACCCAACTTTATATAATCGGACCTCGTCGGGGACATGCAGTGAAAAACAATCAAGAGCAGCCTACTCTGATACCACTGATCCAAATTATTTTGAGCATGAAATGAGAGTAGATATATAATAAATAAATGCACAGAGATATATCAAATATCCAATAATATAATAGAGATATAGCAGAGATATAACAATAAACACATAGATACAATAATACACAATTTATATTAATGAGTGAAATGTACAGAACTGTAAAATACATAGTGAATGAACTAGCTAGAATGGTGGCATCTTATCTCGGAGAAGAGATGCGATAACTATGCTCATTTTCAAGAAGATTATTGTTACAATGAGGCTCCAAAGTCCTTTTTAACATAAATAAAATCCAAAACCCTAACCCTGGAAGATGAAAAGCCAATAGTTTTGTGGACCCTGTTTTGGGTAGTTTGGTGTATAAACTTCCCGGGGGCGTAACTTTGGCATACAATCTATGTTTGGGGTGCATGATATCTCGTTGGAAAGGTATCGATGAGGAGATTCATTTTAGGGGCTGAATCAAATCCTTTGCTTTTCATTTTGGTGCCCGATCATTAAAAAACGTTGTTTATACCCTCAAAATGGCCCCAGAAGTTTGGAACCCGAAAAGTTGCTAAAAATAGTAAATTGTCAACAAAATATTTTGAGCCAGTTGGAATAGGTGGGTGGCCACTGATATCCACCTAGATCAATTTGATATGATGACATCATATCCTTGGTTGATATTTTTCGATTCAGAGAGACTATTTCAATAGCTTTTTTTTTTTCAAATAAAACACTTCCCCAAGTCATTTTAGGACCTCCCTGAAGTTATCTTGCACTATTTGTCTCACTATGTGAACTATAACACACTAACTCACCACTAATGATTACCTTAGTTCGAGTGATAAGCTACAATAAGGACAAGGAATCAAAAACACCTTAAAACAAACTCTTCAAGGGGCAATGAAATGAATAATGTAAAGTCTTCATTACTCACACCTCTTTATCATGCACAACATTTAAGCATTTGCATCACCCACCCTCCTAGAATGTGTGGACATATGTGCACTTTCAAGATAATTATATTATTTGTCATTAATATTTTTAAATTAGGATTCTATTCTTATTAGATGCTTCAATAATAAAGGTAATTTTGCATACATATAAATGACAAGAAATTTCATACATTTCCTTGTGAACTCATTGAAGATCTCTCATATTGACACATTAATAAACAAGTGTTGCATAGTAGCTTAGTCCCTATCAATGAAGTTCGAAAAAATGTACAAATAACTAATACTATTTGCGTTAAAGTAATCAATATATATATATATATATATATATGATGTGGACAGATACCAATTACCATTTGGTCCATGTGGGTGGAACTTGTGCTTGTGGTCACCGTCACATACCACATATGCTATAATTTTTTATCCTATGCAATTCATGGTCTTTACATCTGTAAATAAATCCAAGGCTTCACATGATTTCAACTGTATATCAATGTTTCCTTAGTTTGGGATGACCATATCCTTACAACGACCATTGATCCCAGCTCTAAGTTTAACTTGAAAAACCCATCATGAAAAAGGCTATATGTTACAAACAAATTAAGAAAATGAAAAAAACAATTAGCCCCAATTTGCATTTTTTTTAATGAAATAAAATCATTATGTAATTTCCCAACATATTAAATTTCACTCATGGGCTAATTTCCCATGGTTTTTCCCAAAAGAATATTCGCTATTCTAAAAAGGATTTGCCCAAATTCTATAGGATAAAATTATTTTACCTTAAAAATTGCCAAAATTTTATACAAACTATATAAAATCCTTAGAAAATTGAATATTTTTATAAAAAAATCACCAAACATTTTATAGTTGACATATGAAGGATTAGTAAGATTCGCCAAGGTTTCTACATTTCAAAATAATTTTTCATCCTTAAAATCATCCTTCGTCACTCACATTGGCTTTTATTTATGTCACAACTAAGACTTTTCCTCTTGTCCATGCCACAACTATACATTCATGTGTTTCTTTGAACACCAATAACAGTTGGACATTGAACACATTGTGATGATTACAGATCATTCACGTGAATCAAGCTATGTGTTTATATGGTTTTCTTTCCCTACATATGTAATAGAACTACCTTCACCTATGCATGCAGTTAAGATCTGTTCAGGGTTTTTTTCCTAGCTATCAAACTGAAATGATTGAGAAAATACCTAGTATTTAAATAGTAGTGTTGGGAATTCCAACATATTGGATAACCCACCTGAACATATTTGGGGAAGGTTGGGCTGGCTGGAACCAACTACATATCAGAACCTATAGGAACATAGACAAGAGAACTGGATCAAGACCCTATAAGAACAAAGAAAAGAGCAAAGGTATCAGAGCCATATACATATCCAACTAGTCCTTCTCTCTTTTTGGTCGTATAGTTGTACTTAACTTGGGAAAGATTTCTTCGAATGATGTTAAGGCAGGCCAATTCCAAACCTGCTACTCTTAAGAGACATGTGGGATTCTCTTTTTATTTGCAGCATAATAGCCTACATATCTAAGCATGTATGTTGGTAATTATCTCTTATGCCTACATCTAAGCTTGTATGATGGTAATTATATCCTATGCCTACGTGTGAGATAAGGTTTGCCTATGGTGATCTAGGTATACTATAAGTAATTTGATATACTTTGGGCTTTCTTCTTACTTCAAGTTTTAAATTTTTCCCAGTAAAATGGGTCTAGTGCTTTCATTATTTATCCCTTGCACTTCCCGTCTTTAGCCCTTGATCGATTCTCCAAATTGACTTAAGGTTATTAACAAAAATTAAATGAATCACAGCCCCGACAACCAAATCTAGAGAAAGAAACTGCCACATGGATCCTCACAGTTGAGGATTTATGGTCTCTTGAAGTTGAAGCCCGGAAGTAATGATCAAGAAGACCCCAAACAATTGCAAAAAGGAAGTTACAAGTCATCCCCAAATTAATTAAAGAAGGAAAATTTGTTTCAACTAATTTTTATAGGTTGACCGTAAAGTTAGTAAAGGAGTCACTTGGAAAAGTATAAATACACATCAAGAACCCCTCATTTGGATACACACAAGATCAATTATTATTTATCTTTCAATTGTTTTTGGTTAATATTTTTGTGTTGTATCTGAGGTAGTGAAGTTATGCAAACTAACTTTTTGAGGTTATCCGCGAGTTGCACTGAAGAAAGGTGCAAACATTTGTGGGTTGCAGTGAGGAAAGGCACGAACATCTGTGAGTTCCTAGTGTACAGGTTGCGGATATGTGAAAAGCTCTTGAAAAATATGCCATATCATGTTTTCTAAAGTTGATATGCATCGGGTTGATTTGTGTTCTGTGATGGTATGCACCAGGTCTTCTTCATGAGTAAATGTATGTCTTTTATGTGTTTGTTTGAGGCTTGTATCATGGATGGTATGGAACACGCTTAAGGCATTTCTTGGAGGCTTTGTTGGTATATGGTTGTATATGATTGAGGTTCATGTCTTGGTGACATTGATACATGCTTCAGACATATCCTTGGTACTTGGTATATGGATGTTATGGTTCAATGTTAAAGGCACATTTTTGTGGCATTGACATATACTTTTGGCATATCTTATGGTACATGGTGCATGATATTATTAACGCATATCATAAGTGATGTGGTATATGGTTGAGGCACTTGATATGGTATATTTTATTGTACATGGTTGATGGTATGGTACATGTTGTTGTACATGGTTGATATATGGTGTTGGTGATCTTGGTATATGATCTAAGTGAGTAGATCCGGTTTCAGTGATGAATGAATATCAGTGGAAATGACATGTTAATATAGCAGTGATAGTGATTGTCGCAATGATAGTGATTGTGGTAGTGACAGGTTGATATATCAGTGAAAATGATTTTATCAATGACAATGATTGTGGCAGTGATAGTGATTATGGCAGTGAGAGTGATTGTGGCAATGAAAATACCAGTGGTAGTGACATGTTGGTCTACACTTATATTTCAGGGAGTTAGGACAGGGAAAGGAAAGGGGGTTGTAGCCTCCTTCCAGTTGAAGCCGAAGAATCAGGGAGTTGGATCTTCCTTCAGGTTGGAGCTTGTAAATAGGGGGTTGGAGCCTCCTTCCAAGTGTAGCTAGAGAATTGGGAAGTCGGTGCTTCCAATGAATGTATTCTTTGATATATAAGAAAAATATTATGTGGTTTTCTCCCATTTGGGTTTCCACGTAAATTCTAGTGTATTGTTTTTGTGTGGTCATTTATTAAGAACTGTTGATTTATACTATTGATGATATATTGAATGTTAATCATAAATTAATGATAAGTTGAATATTAATATTATGGTTAAAAGTGGTAATAAGTGCTCATACTGATTCACCCCCCCTCTTAGTATTCCAACAATTGGTATTAGAGCAGGTCCTTCAAGGAAACATTCTAACCACTATAAGGAATATCATGGAGTATGCTAAGATTGGAGTACCAATGTTTGATGGCTGTAATTATTCCTTTTGGAGTAAAATAATGAAAACATTTTTACATGAACAATGATTTGATGTTTGGAAATCAATAGTAGACGCATACACGACACCTACCACTCCCTCGACTGACAAACATGGAAATAAAGTCAGTGAAAATAACTCGAAGAATAAAGGCACTATTTTGATCAGTCTGGTTGATTCAATATTTGTGAAGGTAATGCATTGTGACACTGCAAAGGATCTTTGAGACAAACTTTAGAATATCTACGAAGGAGATGCCAAAGTAAAGGGAGCCAAGCTTCAAACTTATATAACTAAGTTTGAACAATTGAAGATGAAGGAAGATGAGGACATTGCAATCTACTATTTGTGAGTTTATGAAGTGGTGAATGCTATCAAAGGATTGGGAGAAAAAATCAAAGGTCCAGTAGTCATACAAAGGATTATGAGGTCTCTTCCAATGAGATTTGATCCAAAATTTTCATCCCTTCAAGAAAGAGCACATCTTTTGACACTGAGCATGGATGAACTACATGTGATACTTATATCCTATGAAATGAGGACAAAGAAGAATAATCCACCCAAGAAAGAAGCATCGTTCAAATCATCCTAGAAGACAAATAAAAACAAGCAAAAGACAAAGCCAAGATGCAACTATAGTGATGATTCAAATGAAGATGAAGAAATAACCAACTTTGTAAAGAAGTTGAAGAGAGAAATCAACAAGTACAAAGGTATGCTTCCCTTAATATGATTTAATTGTGGAAATATTGGTCATTTTGCTTCTAAATGTCCCTATTCTAATAAGTCATATAGTGAGGAAGAAGAATACCCCAAGAAGGAAAATAAGTATTAAAGGGGAGACAAGAAAAGAAACAAAAATAAATTCTTCAAGAAAAGTCTCTAATCAAAAGAGGATAGTTCCTCATTGAATGAGTAGGATGATAGTGACAGTGAAAAATAAAATGTACTCTTCATGACATTTGAAAATGATGAAGAGGATGATGAACAAGAAGGCGAAGTACATCTTAGAGCTGAAATAATCAGTGCCTTAGAAGAGCTAAGAAAAGAAAGGAAGCAAAACAAATCACTCAAGAGAGAATTACTCAAGCCAAAGGAGGACTCTCAAACTCCTAACTTTTAAAAGGATCAACAGATGATTATGTACCTAAAAGTCCAAGTTGAAGAATCTAAAAGAATCGAAGAGATACTCAGAAGTAGATTGGAAGAAAAGGAAAAATAGAAGGAGAGCTTAGAAACAAAGATAGTTTCGCTAAGGAAGGGAATTCATAAAAAGGATATGCAATAAAACAACACCAAAATTATAGATGAAATCATCATCTCTCAAAGGCCATATCATGATAGTTCTAGACTAGGATACAATCAAATGTATACAGAAAAGGGTTCAAATTCAAAGACTACAAAAGGAGAAGCATAAAAAAGACTTATACAGAAGTCACTAGAGGATCCATCAAGAAGGAAGATTGCAAGCTTTCACATGAGAATGATCAGGAAGAATATTACAGAAGAACTAAACCACCCAAGAGACCCGGGATTCAAAATCATCAGCCACTCATAGAAATAAATCAAGAAGAAAACTATAGAGATACAACACCATTCATAAATCTCCTAGGTATCAAACTATCTTTCTTGGTTCATGTTATTCTTGTAAAAAATTTGGCCACAAAGATATAAAATGCAAGGCTTATGCTAAGAACAAACACAACCATGAAGGTCACTCCATAGTTAATCATTTCAGAAAGCCTCATGAAATGTATAACCAAAATTATAACAGTTTTGTCTCATTGAATTATGAACTAGAATGTTATAGATGCAACAAATTTGGACACATGATCAAGGATTGTAGATTGACCATTCCTCCAAGAGAACCCAAGAAGAATATCAACAATCATACACAAGGACCACAAATAATATGGAGAATAAAGCAAGATCAATTCAACATTGAAGAATGCTCACTTTCTCTACACGCCCAACATAGGAGAAGTGACTAGTATGTTGGCAGTGGATGTTCAAATCACATGATAGGTGATAGGAACAAGTTTTTCAATTTGAATAAAGAAAGAGATGGATCAATGTTGTTTGGCAATGACAACTTAGACAAAATGATAGGAAGAGTCACAATCAATCTCAGAAGAAAAGATGCCAAGGCAAAAAATGCTCTACTTGTCAAAAACATGAAGCATAATTTGTTGAATGTGAGTCAAATGTGTGATAAAGGACACACACTTCTATTCAACTCAAAGAAATGTGAAATAAGGAAAGAAGGATCAGGAAAATTGGTGGCTATAGGAGTAAGAACTTTGAACAACATATACATATTAAGTGACATTGGAAAGGAAAGATGTTGCTTGGGAAAATAAAATGAAAGTTGGATCTGGAACAAAAGAATGGGTCACATGAACTTTGATAATATCATCAAAATCAACAAGAAGGAAACAGTAAGAGAAATGCCTGAAATCTCAAAACTGGCCAGTACTATGTGTAAGCATTTCCTACATGAAAAGTTAACAAGAACAAAATTCAGATCAAAAGAATACTCTACAACAAAGTCATTGGAAATTATTCATATTGATCTATGTGGACCAATGAGCACTAAAGGATTGAATTGTGAACAATAATTCATGCTTCTTATTGATGATTATACAAGAATGATTGTGGTTTGTTTCCTCAAGAAGAAATCAGAAACATTCAAAAATTTCAGAATATACAAGGAGCTAGTCAAAAATGAAATGGATTCAAGAATAAAGTGCTTAAGATCAGACAATGGAGGTGAATTAATATCTAAAGAATTCATGGATTTCTATGAAGAGCATGGAATAAAAAGGTAGGTCTCATCAGCAAGGATACCTCATCAAAACAGATTCGTCGAAAGGAAGAACATAATTGTAGTAGAGATGGCTAGAACCATGTTGAAATATTCCAAGTTGGGTAATGTCTTTTGGGTATAATCAATGCACACAATCATTCATATCTTGAACAGAGGAATGCTTAGAAATAACAGTGACAAAACTCCATATGAGTTATGGAAGGGAAGACCAGAAAACATCAAACACTTCAGAGTCTCTGGAAACAAGTGCTACATAAAAAGAGAAGATGTAAGAGTTGGAAAATTATATTCTCGAGTTGATAAATACATACTAGTTGGATACTCAAACAAAATAAAGGCATACAAGTGCTACAACCTGAGACTCGACAAGACAGTGGAAAGCATAAATGTAAATATTGATGAAGCATATGTTCCCAAGATCGGAGAAGGAAGAAAATATATAGAAGAGCAGGAAGGAGAAGAATATTTGAAATAAAAAGAAGTAAAAGAAGAAGCACAAGAAAAAGAAGAGTAGCCAGAAGTAGAGCAAGAAGTAGATGATCGACAATATATTTAGATATCTCCCAAAACACCTAGTCGATGAGTACATAGAAATCATCCACTGAAACAGATTATTGGGAATAAATATGCATGAATTGAAACAAGAAGAAGAATATGTTTACCAAAACAAATACATCTAGAACTATTATCCATAGTTGAATCGAGCAATTTTGAAGAAGCCAATAATGATGAACATTGGATCAAGGATATGAAATAAGATTTGAATCATATAGAGAAGAATGAGACATGGGAACTTGTTCCAAGATCGAAGAACAAGAACATGATTGGCACAAAATGGGTATTCAAAAACAAGTTGAATGAGGATGGACAAGTAACCAGAAACAAAGCAAGGTTAGTATGCAAAGTATATGATGAAGTTGAAGGAATAGTAACCTTTTCTCCAATTATGAGAATGGAAGAAATCATATTGATCTTGGCTTATTCTTGTTCAAAGAGAATCAAATTATATCATATGGATGTAAAATCATCCTTTCTGAATGGAGAATTAGAAGAAGAAATCTACATCGAACAACCAAAAGGATTCCTATTGTTAGAAAGAGAAGATTATGTTTGTAGGTTGAAGAAAGATTTATATGGAATCAAGCAATCCCATATAACATGGTATTCAATATTAGACAGGTATCTACAACAACAAGGATTCAAAAAGGGAAACATAAATAATAATCTCTACATCAAAGTGGATCAAGAAAACATATTGATAGTTGAAGTTTATGTGGATGATATGATCTTTGGAAGTGATGATGACAAGATGAGTCAAAAATATTCCAAAGAGATGTTGAATGAGTTCAAAATGTCCTTACATGGTGAGTTGAATTTATTTTTAGGAATCCAGATATGTCAACAGATAAAGACATTTTCATCTCCCAAACCAAGTACATCAGAGAAACGCTAAATAAGTTTGGAATGGAATATTTCAAACTAGTGAGTGCCCCTACGCAAACCAGTTGTATGTTGAGAAAATATGATGATTCTAAGGAAGCAGATCAGAGACTTTATAGATTGATGATTGAAATCTTACTTTATGTTACAACATCTAGACCGGATGTGATGCAAGCAATTGGAAAGGTTGCAAGGTTTCAAGAAACACAAAAGGAAACACATGTTATGGCAGCAAAGAGGATATTCAGATATCTTGAAGGAACATAAGAGTTCAGATTATGGTATCCAAAAGGGAATGAGATATATGTGGTTGCCTACACATATGAATATTGGGAAGGAAGCATTGATGATATAATAATTACAAGTGGATCAACCTTCTACTTAGGGGATTTTCTGGTATTCTAGTTAAGCAAGAAACATCCATCAATATCATTATCTACAATAGAAGTAGAATATATTGCAACAACAACATGTTGTACTCAGGTTCTCTGGATGAAGCAAACCCTACAATATATACAAGTGAAGTATGATGAGCACATTTCAATATTATTTGACAACACCAATGCTATTAATATATCCAAGAATCTAGTGATGCATTCCAAGAAAAAACACATTCCAATCAAGTTTCAATTTCTAGGGGAACATGTTATAGAGATGAAAATCAAGCTAGAGTTCATTGGGACAAAAGAGTGGATTGCATATATATTTCCCAAACCACTTCCAAAGGAAAATTGTGAGTATCTTCGAAAAAACTTGGAGTAGTTTATGCCCCACAATGATCTACATGACATTCGACATAGAAAGACAAGGGTAGAGAAGCACCATCAGATATTTACACGAGGAAGCACCATGACTAGAAATATTAGCAGAGAAGAAAAAAAAACATCTTGCATATAGGGGGAGCATCCCCAAGGAGAGTTACCCTTTTCCATTGGAGTCAGAGGGGGAGAGAAATAGCAGAGGCATGGAAACAAAGAGTAGCATGAAGACAGGGGGAGCGATGGTCACAAGGGGAGCATGAGCATGAGAATGAGTGTTTCCATGCGTGAGTGTTGTCATCAATGCCAAAGGGGTAGATTTTTGAAAGATTGATTGTGATTGATTTCAACCCTTGAAGAAGCCCCGAAGGTGTGGTCATGGCACCATAAGTTGATTGAATAAAAATTACATGAAGTACATTGTAAATTCAATTAAAACATTGATGGATGGTTAGTCCTTTTCATTATGTTTTCGGTGATAGGTGGTACGCCACGTGGATCCTCAGGGTTGAGGAGTTATGGTCTCTTGAAGTTGAAGCCTTGAAGTAATAATCAAGAAGATCCAAAATGGTTGCAAAAATAAAGTTACAAGTTGGCCCCAAATTATTAAAGAAGGAAAAGTTGTTGCAACTAAATGTTATAGGTTAGACTAAATTTATTAAAGAAGTCACTTAGAAAAGTATAAATACACATCAAGAACCCATCATTTGGATACACACAAGTTCAATGATTATCTGTATTTCAAGTGTTTTTGGTAAATATTTTCATGGTATATCTGAGGTAGCGAAGTCTGAAGTGAAGTATGAGGTAGAAAAGGGAAGTTCAAGAAAAGTATGCAAACAAAATTTTTGAGGCTATTCATGAGTTACAGTGAATAAAGGCACGAACATCTGCGGGTTGTAGTGAGGAAAGGTGTGTACATCCATGAGTTTCTAGTGTACATATTGCAGATCTGTGAAAATATCTTGAAGAAGATGCCATCTCTTGTTTTCTGAAGATGATATGCACCATGTTGATCTATGGTATGTGATGGTATGCACCAGGTCTTCTTCGTGAGTAGAGGTATGTCTTTTATGTGTTTGTTTGATGCTTGTATCATGGATGGTATGGAACATTCTTAAGTCATGCCTTGGAGGATCTTTTGGTACATGGTTGTATATGGTTGAGGTTCATGTCTTGGTGACATTGATACATGCTTGAGACATATCATTGGTACTTGGTATATGGATGTTATGGTTCATTGTTAGAGGCACAGCTTTGTGGCATTGACATATATTTTTGGCATATATTATGGTACATGGTGTATGATATGATTAAGGCATATCGTGAGTGATGTGGTATATGGTTGAGGCACTTGGTATGGTACAGGTTGTTGTACATGGTTGATGGTATGTTACATGTTTTTTTACATGGTTGATATATGGTGTTGGTGATCTTGGTATATGATATATGCGAGTAGATCTAGTTTTGGTGATGCATGAATATCAGTGGAAGGGACAGGTTGATATAACAATGAAAATGATTGTGGTAGTGACAATGATTGTGGTAGTGACAGGTTGATATATCAGTGAAAATGATTGTATCAATGATAGTGATTGTGGAAGTGACAGTGATTGTGGCAGTGATAGTATCAGTGGTAGTGACATGTTTGTTAGAAAAAAAGGACCGCAGAGCAATAAAATAAAACAAATGCGGAAACAAAACACAGAAGATACACAATACAATAGAGACAGAGATTTACGTGGTTCACCTAGTGTGGGATACGTCCACCAGAGAAATTTCCAGGTCCTTCCTTTATTATTATCCAACAAATGAACGGATCCAACCTATAGAAAAACCCGTCGTAACTTCCTCTTCTTTCTCTCACAATCTCCTCTCTCAGAATACAATAGTCACCATCATCCATAGCTGCAATACATTTCCCTCATAAAAGAGGGTTTCATTCTAGGGAAAAAAACATTAACATAATCTCTATCGTTAGATCCGCGACCTTATAATGAATGGTCCATATTTACAATGAAATTACAATATACATTTATAAGACAATTTTTTCTTCGGAGGATTTGCCCCCGAACCCTCGCTGGGGGCCCGCTTGCCCCCAGACCCCACAAAGGGGGTACCCCCTCTCTGCACTCCCCCGCGTGGAAGAGTGTACATACTTCTGGGGTGTAAATACTCCATGGGGTATAAACATGGCTAAAAGCTAGGACCTCTGAATCAGGAAGATAATTAGGCTCCACAACCAACAATCTCCCACTTGGAGACTGATCTCAACAACTCCACCGTTGTTGTATATCTTGGACTCTGAAACTTCTTGGACCTGGAAAATTTCTCATCTTCATATTCATTCTTGAAGACCAACTAAAACTGAGAAGGAACTCAGTTTCTCCCTGGTTACTCCCTTTGTTAACATTTCTGCAGGATTCTGGCTAGTGTGTATCTTTTCCAACTTCAAATGTCCATCTTCCAAGGTGGATCGTATGAAGTGGTACTTCGACTATATATTCTTATTCTTCGAATGGAAGGCCAAGTTCTTTGCAATGTGAATGGCACTCTGACTGTCACAATACAACTTGTTGTTCTCCTACTTCTTTCTCAATTCCTTCATAAACCTCTGTAACCAAATCATCTCTTTACTAGCCTCTATAGCAGCAACATACTCTGCCTTTGTTGTTGAAAGTGCAACAACCTTTTGTAGTTTTGAAATCCAACTTACTGTTGTTCCACCTATAGTAAAAACATACCCTGTGGTGCTCCTTCTACTGTCTTTAACACCTGCCATATCTGAATCAACATATCCTTGTAGAGAAGTGTTTGAACCTCCAAAACATAATGCATGAGTAGCAGTACCTCTCAAATACCTGAGAATCCACTTTATTGTCTCCCAATGTTCTTTACCTGCATTGTTCATATACCTTCTCACAATTCCCACTGCATGTGCAATATCTGGTCGTGTGCAAACCATTGCATACATCAAGCTGCCAACTGTTGATGAGTAAGGGACCCTAGACATGTATTATATATCTTCCTGTGTCTTAGGACACATTTCCTTAGTTAATTTGAAATGTCTGGCCAAAGGTGTACTAATTGGTTTTGCATTCTTCATTTTAAACCTCTCCAACACCTTCTCTGTGTACTCACCCTGAGATAATCTCAATTTGCATTTTTTTTTGTCTCTTGTTATTCTCATGCCAAGGATTTTCTTTGCAGCACCCAAATCCTTCATCGCAAATGAATTCGCTAATTTTTTCTTGATCACATTTATATCCCGAATATTGGACCCTGCAACAAGCATGTCATCTACATACAATAGAAAGATAATAAAGCTTCCATTTTCTAGCTTTTTAAAATAAACACAGTGATCAGAATGACATCTACTATAACCCTGTTCTATCATAAACCTATCAAACTTCAAATACCACTGCCTTGGAGCTTGATTTAGGCCATACAAGCTCTTCTTCAACCTGCATACCAAATCCTCCTTCCCTTTGACCTCATACCCCTGTGGCTACTGCATATAAATCTCTTCCTCCAAATCCCCATGGAGAAAAGTTGTTTTTACATCTAACTGTTCAAGATGCAAATCTTCTACTGCCACAAGACTTAAAATAGTCCCAATTGAAGTCATTTTAACAACAAGAGAAAATATTTCATCAAAATCTATACTTTTCTTTTGTGCAAAACCCTTTACAACAAGTCTAGCCTTGTACCGCTTTTCTCCTCCATCTTCTTCCTTCAACTTGTAAACCCATTTATTCTGCAATGCTCTTTTTCCCGCAGACAACTGAGCCAAGTCCCAAGTTTGGTTATTTGCCAAGGAATTCATTTCCTCTTTCATGCCTTGCTCCCACTTATTTTTGGTGTCTACCTACATTGCCTCTTCATAACATTCTGGTTCACCAAAATCAGTCAACAATAAATAATACAATGAAGGAGAGTATCGTTCGGGGGGTATACTTAACCTGGTAGATATTCTAACAACACTTGTAGGTGTTTGAGGTACCTACTTCTCCTGTTGCTGTACATTTTGATTTTCTTGTTCCTTTGGAATTTCTTTTTCAGTGATCTCATCAAGCACTGTGTATTCATGTTTTTCTTTTTCCGGTTTCTTTCCCTGCAATTGACCTTTGTACATGACCTTCTCATTGAATATGACATCTCTACTCCTAATGATTTTTTTATTTTCATAATCCCATAAGCGATAACCAAAATCATTAACACAATATCCAATAAAGGTACACTTCCTAGATTTTTCCTCAATATTTTTTCTATTTTCTTTATCAATATGAACAAATGCTTCACAACCGAAAGTTTTCAAAAAAGAACAGTTTACCTTTTTTCATGTCCATTCCTCCTCTGGAATTATACCATCCAAAGAGCTTGAAGGTCCTCTATTTATCAAGTAAACAATAGTATCTACAACATCTACCCAAAACTATAAGGGAAAACCGGCATGCAATCTCATACTTCTTGCATGCTCCATGATTTCCTTGTTCATCCTTTCTGACACACCATTTTCTTGTGGTGTTCTTGGAACTGTCTTCTCTCTATGAATCCCATGGTATGAATAGTAATAATCAAACTCCTTGCTACAATATTCACCTCCATTATCTGATCTGAGACACTTCAAACTTTTTTCTGTCTCATTCTCAACCAAAGTTTGCCATTTGTTAAAAGTATTAAAAACATCAGATTTTTGTCAAATGCAATAAACCCAAGTTTTTCTAGTTGCATCATCAATAAAAGTAACATAATAATGAGATCTACCAAGAGATGATACCTGAGATGGTCCCCATATATCTGTATGCACAAGCTCTAACCTTTCATTCTTCTTTTCTTTTCCAACTCTGAGAAATCTAACTCTCTTTTGTTTTCCATAAACACAACGCTCATAGAAGTCCAAATCAATTTGTTTAAGATCTAGCAACAAATTTCATTTTTGAAGGATCTGCATACCCTTCTCACTCATGTGTCCCAGCCTATGATGCCATAGTGTTGTATCCACTCCTATAAAATCTAAAGATATAAAAGAGTCAGTATTACCAGTACATAAATACAATGTACCTACCTTCTCTCCTTTTTCTATCACCAATGATCCTTTGATGACCTTCCATGTCTTATCTGTAAATATGGATATACAACCTTCACTTGCCAACTGCCCTATTGAAATTAAATTTTTCCTTAAATCTAGAACTTGTCTTACCTCTTTCAACAACCATTGGTTTCCATTGTGTTGCTTTATTTTTACCTTTCCCATTCCAACAATTTTGCATGGTGCATCATCACCCAAATGAACCTGTCCAAAATCACCTTGAACATAATCTAGAAAATGTTTCCT
>ML782326.1:265256-284537 GCA_009831015.1 Picea engelmannii | reverse complement strand
TTACATTTGCTTCCTGATTTCTCTCCTGTTGTCCATCTCTTTGTTTCTTTGGAGCTCTGCAGTCTTTCTTCATATGTCCTTTCTTCCCACAATTCCAGCACTCTATCTTTCCAAGTCTGGATTTGGATCAGGCCTTTCTAGAATTTCTGTGGTTCCCTAAGCCCTTTCCTCTATCCTTTTGTCTTCCCCTATTCTCCATGTTCAACACATTACCTGATGTCTCACCTGTGCTTTTCCATCACATTTCCTCACTAAGGATAACACCAACAACATCATCAAATTTTAAAGTATTTGAACCAAGAACAGAGTTACTTATAGCCATGACCAAGCCATTCTAGCTTTCTGGCAATGAGCACAAGATTAGAAGAGCCCTAGCCTCATCATCAAAGTCCACTTTTACAAAACTTAGTTGATTAGTAACCGTATTAAATTCATTTAACTGATCTACAATAGACCCACCTTCTGACATCTTCATATTAAATAATCTCTTCATTACAAATACCTTATTGGATGCCAAGAGTTTTTCATACAATTTGGCCAATGCATCCATCAAACCCTTCGTTGTCTTTTCTTTGGAAATATTGAAAGCCACTGATGTTGTCAGGCAAAGTCGTATCGTTCCTAGAGCCTTTCTGTCAAGAATCTCCCATTCTTCATCCTTCATGGTCGTTAGCTTCTTTTCTATTGCACCCAATGGTAGGAATAGATCCTTCTGATATAAATAATCTTCCATCTTCATCTTCCATAACTGTTAGTTTTGGCCGTTAAATTTCTCAACCCTAAACTTTCCATCTTTTGACATTGCTCCCACTCAAACCAGGAACCCTCTTTTCCTGCGAGTTACCTTTTGCTCAGATACCAGTTGTTAGAAAAACAGGACCACGGAGCAATAAAATAAAACAAATGCAGAAACAAAACACAGAAGATAAACAATACAATAGAGACACAGATTTACGTGGTTCACCCAATGTGGGCTGCGTCCACTAGAGAAATTGCCAGGTCATTCTTTTATTATTATCCAACAAATGAAGGGATACAACCTAAAACAAAACCCACTGTAAATTCCTCTTCTTTCTCTCACAGTCTCCTCTCTCGGAATACAATATTCACCATCATCCATAGTCAAAATACATTTCCCTCATAAAAGAGGGTTTCCTTCTAAGGAAAAAAACCCTAACATAATCTCTACCGTTAGATCTGCGACCTTATAATGAACGGTCCAGATTTACAATGAAATTACAATATAGATTTACAAGGTAATTTTTCCTTCAGGGGCCCGCTTGCCCACAGACCCCCTAGCTGGGGGGATAAACCCCCATACCCCACAGAGGGGGTACCCCCCTCTGTACTCCCCCGCGTGGAAGAGTGTACATACTTTTGGGGTGTAAATAATTCATGGGGTATAAAGATGGCTAAAAGCAAGGACCTCTGAATTAGGAAGATAATCAGGTTCCACAATCAACAATGTTGGTCTACATTTTTATTTTAGGGAGGCAAGATGGGGCAAGGAAAGTGGGTTGTATCCTCCTTCTGATTAGAGCTGGAGAATCGGGGAGTTGGAGCTTCCTTCAGGTTGGAGCATGTAAATAATGGGGTCGATCCTCCTTATAGTTGTAGATGAAGAATTGGGAAGTTGGTGCTTTCAATGAATGTATTCTTTGATATATAAGAAACACATTATGTGGTTTTCTCCCATTTGTGTTTCCACATAAATTATGGTGTACTGTGTTTCTGTGGTTATTTATTAAGTGGTTATTTATTAATCACTTTTGATTTATAATGTTGATGATATATTGAATTCTAATGATAAATTGATGATAAGTTGAAGATTAATATTATGGTTAAAAGTGGTAATAAGTGCTCATATTGATTTAACCCCCTCCCCCCCTCTCAGTATTCCAACATAATGTTCCAATACTTAAACATAAACTTTGATGGTAAAAGAGGGTTGATTAATGATGTTTTTAAATATATATTAGAGTATCCAATTGGCTGTAGCAAAATGTTGCTACAAAAACAAGATCCAACTACCAAAACTCACAAGTAAACCATTATTTGATGCAGGCCTAGCTAGGGAGAAAGGTTATTTTTGGAGGAGAAGTATGCAAGGAGGAAAATACAGGTGAAAGGAAAAGCTACACGTGTAAGAGAAGCAGGCAAGGCGCACATGCAAGGAAGACCTATCGATGCTAGGGTTAGGATTTTTGTAATGCATTGTAAAGGTTGGTGAGCCAATGATATAAATAAGTAGTACTTAAGGAGGAGACAAGGGGGGGGGGGGGACAGAGACATAGACACCCACAGAGGGAGAGAGAATTTTAATAACTATACAAGTCATTAATATGGTGAGTGAGGGGATTAGTGAGTGACTTGGTCCCGAGGGTTAGATCGCAGGCTGCAAATTCTGGTGTGATCTAGTCAGCCTCACAAGGATTGAGGAGCCTGTGGAAAAGAGTGAGACCTAAGTGTTATCAAAATTCATCCGCAAATGGTTACAGGAATGAATCCAACATCTTCAAAACAACCATTTGTTCACCCATGGAACAAAAATTACCAAAAATACGTTTCCAAAAGGTCCAAAACTATACAACTAGCTATAAAATCTGCATGTGCTAAGGATATACAGGACATGCACGCACATGTGCCAGTCGAAAATGCCCAAAAAGTGCGCATGCGCCCGAGGCGCGACTGTGGATGCTAAAAGCTGCGCACACCTCAGAATGACACATTTATGATGTTGGTCGACTTCCCACCCACTTCTAGTTCAGCTTCCAAGTCGATTTAACATCCAAATCTTGGTTGAATCTAGCTGGGTGGCTGGTCAAAGACCTAAGGGTGCCCTAAATGGCCCCTTGTTCACACTAAAGGCTGGTTGAATAATGCCTCAAAGTTATGCTATAAAAAGAGGCCATGGGTGCACTACATTTTCAAGGTATTCATTTGTATTGTTATGCTGCCTATATTCTCTTGGAGGATCCTCTTTCCTTGTCAAGAGCATACAAGCATCATTTCATTGGAGCTATTCACATCACCTCTTGAGTGAATGAGCTTGGGATTCTTTCACCATTTCTTTCAAGTTTTCTAGTTGTAAGAAGAGCTCAATCTTGGGGGTTCAAAAGCCCTCCCTTGGAGGAAGAGTGGACCCAAAGTCTCACTTTCTCTTCGGTGTTTTATTTCCACTAATATACTCCTTTCCATTGGTGGCATGTATCTTGTTTCTTTCTTGTTCTAATGATCTTATGCACTCTAGTTTAATTCCTTTTATTGTTATTAGTTTAGTTTTTTGTTTATCTTGCATGATTCATATTTCTAACCCTTTCCTTTACTATTGTCTTTCCTAGCTAACCCAACTGGGCTTGTAAGCATCTCTAATTTTCTCACAGAAGTGACAAAAGAGACGCAACAAATTCATGAATCCGCTGGGGAAAGGTATCAATTTTCTACCCCATTTGGGTTATTTTAGATCTTCTTTTTGTTTATTTAACTTGCAAGGACCATAACCGGCCCAAGACAACCTGCAAAAAATCAAATTCGAAGCTGAATAGAGAAAATTTCATTCGAAAATTTCTCATAGCCGTGTAACAGACATTACACACATGTTTTGACCCACATGCGTGTTTTCAATGCACGTGGATGAAAACCATTATATTGTTAAGCGCCTTCTATGCACCCATGCCCATAAGCCTTTTAGTTCGTGCATTGGTGCTCACATCACCTCTGTCTACTCTGAGACTCGCGCACCTGTGCAGAAAAATACACATTGTAATCTCTTTGTGATCTGTGGAAGGCCCACAACCTTCTTAAAATTGATTTCATGCACATTTTAACCAACACCACACTTAGTTCCCTCTACATATAAAGGGATTAGTCAAAACATAGGCACTTAGGGGGTTTAAAATCATTATTTCCTCTTTTGCTTTCATTTTTCCACATGGATGGCTTTCTTTGACTAAGAGTATAAGTTGGAATAATTTTTAATCACATATAAAACTTACATTGGGACCAGAAATTGAATATCAATCATTGAGTATGCTCTTCTCTCGCACTCCAAAGAGATCTTAAGAATCAGAAAGAGGTTGATGGAAAATTTTATCTTCCTTTAAAAAGACAAAATCTTTAGGAGAGGACAACACCCCCTCGGGACTCCTCTTAGTTTATTTTTCAAACACACCTTAAACTTGTAAGGGCCCATACATGACCACATGCTACAAAGATAGGATAGTGTTGAAATTTACTTTCTTAGATTAACTCACTAGGGAAGTTTAAAGGTTTTGTAATGGGCCCATACATGCCCACATATGCACAAAGCTAGGATAGTTTCAAAGATTTCTTAGATTAAATCACAATAGGGAGTTAAAGGAATAGTAAGGAACCACATGTCCACATGCTAGTTTCCTAGGGACTTTAAAATTTTGCAAGGCTATACCAATGACACATAGTAACTTAGGTAATCAACACTTGTAAGGAACAAGTGAAGTCCACATGTAGGAAGGTGACACCTAAATTATTAAAAATTGCCACACTTTCACTTGTTCACACACAAAGTTCACCAATCACTCACATAGTTTTATCTAGAAATCGTGGAGGTTGAAGTAAGTTTATTCCAACGAGATTATGAAACACCCCACCCTTTTATTTACAAGACTATCCACTCCCACTTAATTTTAACAAGGTTGGTTCACACCCCCAACCTCTCAAACAAACACACCTAAAAAGCTCTAAAAACTCACTAAGTTTTCCTCTACAGGAGGTGCCAAAAGAATTTTTTATCCTAGGTAGGATTTCGTGGATAGGCATCCAAATAAATCCTCATTATCTAGTTCTCACATCGTCAAAAATAGTAGAAGTTGACAAATAGAGAACTTTCAAATACTCCAAGTCAAGTGTTCCTACACCATAAGGCAGGGAGATACCCGTGAAGGGTTGAAGGATGAGGTTCGGTTGTTCTGTGCATCCCCCGTTGAGGCACCCACCTCTTGGACAGGATCCATCCTGTGACCCATTTTTTAGGCCGAAAATCTAAATGCCGCACTTTGACCGAGGTACCTAGTGAACAAATTTTAGGACATCTACCCAGGTGGAAATTGTGGGATGCAATTGCACCTTGATCAGATTTTGTGTGGCTATTGGGAAATATCGCCAGTTCTTTCAGGATATGCCCCCTCTACCCAACATTATAACTAATTATTTCATCCTTCACTAGTTCCTCTTTCGGTGGCTTCAGACCCCACTGTCGAGTGTTATTGGAAGGTCTAGTGTTATTTGAGAGGAAGGACGTTACATCTTTTAGGACACGAGAATTTGTTTTCTTTGTTCTCCAACACGGAAAAAATACACCTATCCACATATATGTTTCTTTATCAAAATGCTTTATATATGATGACCTTGTGATTACATCTAAAAATTGTGAAATATATTGTCAAGGTCCAGAAATTATAAGAAAATCTCTTGTTCATTTATTTACTCTCATCACCATTTGCACACATCCACTTAGCTACTAGGACATCATAGGGGACCCATATAACCCCTGTTGTTCTAGACGCTTGCTAAATCTCCCTCCTATTTTAGGAGGATTTCCTAGTCTCGCCAACTCACCAGCCCCACCTTCTCACACCCCCATGAGTGCCACTGTCTTAGGATTAGCTTTGCTTGGTTCCACTTTACTTGGGCCCACTTTCCAAGGTCAAAAACCCACCTGCTCTCCTTTACACAAAAGCATGGGGCCAACTTCTCCTCAAGGGGGAAGTACAAACCCACTTAATCCCCCTCAAGGGTCAGGTCCACAAAACACTCACACCATGTCTAGAACTAACCCTCCACCACTACTCCATATGCCATATTTGGCTTCTCTCAACATACCAGATCTAAGCAAACTCACAAACGATTCTATATTGCATGACCCCACATGGCCTGCAATGTCTACCAAACTACCTTCAGACATTCCCAAGTTTAAAGGAAAGGCAAGAGATGACCCTACCAACCATGTCATGACCTTCCACTTATGGTGCTCTTACAAAAACATTATGGATGATTCCATCCAACTACGATTATTTCAATGCACACTCATTGGCCCATCAGCCAAGTGGTATGTAGATGAAAAATTAGGGTCCCATGTGACTTTCGAGTCCTTAGCCAAAGCATTTTTTACCTTCTTTCAATTACCAATCCACCATGACAATGGTCTTGAACTACTCTTAGATTTTAAACAAACCTCATCCAGACATATCGTTGATCACATTCACAAATGGCGTCGACAACGTAGTTTGTGCAAAGCAGAAACCACCAAACAATAATGTCTTGATTTGTTTCTCAGATCACTTGTCTCTCTCCTCGGAAAAGATGTGGCTTCCACCTTCCCTCAATCAGAAGAAGAAGCCATCAGTAAGGCTCAACAATACGACCTCATATATTCACAATCAGGATACTTGTACATAGTACTTCCTGATCTCCTAAGACTCGTGCCATTTGGCCAAGACAAACCTAGGATGTCTCACTTAGCATACAGATTGATTGGTAACACCACGCATCACAATCCACAAACCCAACAACCACCAATGTATGACACATCTCAATATATGTCGACCTATGGAGGACTCCCTTATTATCCTCCGTCTCCTTATCAAAAACCATATCATGTTGCCCTTCCTCCACCTACTAGTGGGCCACCACCGACACCCACAATATGCCCACCTATCCAAACAAGCTCTGGTACTCGATCTACCTCAGTTTATACCCTAAGTACTAGCGAAAGCACCATGCCTTCCTATGTACATTATGGATCATTACCACAACATAATCCATACTTTCCATTTCCTGGCCCTCCACAGCCCATGGATCCACCACAAGGACACCCTCACACTGGGATTAATTTTGTTCAACCCTCTCCCATTCAACCATATAAAATTTTTGAACAACTGAACATGGAAAATCTGACCTATCAGTCAAATAATGCCAAAAAGAAAGGAAAAAATTAGAACAATAATAACCCAGGCCAAGGCGAAAATCACCCCCAACATAACCAACCTACTGGGGGCAAACAGAATCAAGGGACTCAAAATCCCCAGGGGGGCAACAACAACAGACGTCAAGGGAAAAATAACAACAATCTCCAGACAAATTTCCCTTATGCCATTTGCGGTGAGTTTGGCCATTATACTCATCGTTGCCCCCAAATTGCTGACTTTAAATGGACGAACGAATCTGAAAATAGACCATGTCCTCCCATACAGCCTACCCTGCAACAGGCCCCACAATAGTACGTGCAACATCCACCCCCAGCCATGCTGCAGAATGACATTCCACACCAAGGAGTGATGAACACCCAACAAGACATGTAGCCTACCCCACCATAGTTGGGACAATATCCCAATCTTGGAAAACCCACAGATCGTACTATCCTCCTCACTAGTGAGGAAGAAGTCCTTCTACAAACATGTATTCGTCAATAAAATGCACCTTCTGAGTCTACCCCCATCCCCCTAGAAACAATCCCAGTCCCAATAGGACACCCTTTGATTATCCCTCTCCCTAACATGGAAACACCTCTTCGCATCCCTCGCATCCCATCGCATAGGAATGTCCACAACCCTTAGGCTAGGGAAACTCATAATTATAGTTTGGTCAATGACTTGGCACAATCCCCAGCTACCATGTCAGTCTTAGAAGTACTGCAAACTTGTCCCACTCAGCGGAATTCATTACTTTCCAACTTGGGGGTATTCGACCCTGCTGATACTCAACTTATCACATTTGATCTCGAGAGTGAAGAACCTCGCCTCCTCGCTCTCATCACTTTTAAAATCCCCATTAAAATTTAGAACATTCCAGTTCATCGGTGCATCATTGATAAAGGTGCATCCATGTGCATCATGTCAAAATCTATATGGAAGAAACTTGGTTCCCCCAAACTTATACCATCAGTCATTACCTTAAGAGCCTATGATGGATGACCATCTTCTCTCGAAGGACTCTTCCAAAATGTCCCCGTAGAACTCGAGGGCGAGACCATTCTCATTGTCATTGAATTTATTGATGCCCCACTCGATTACAATATCTTGTTCGGTCGTAGCTACATGTATGCTATGAAGGCAGTTGCCTCTTCCATCTTTTGAACCATGATGTTCCCCCATAACGAGAAGATCATTACCATCGATCAAGTTTCACATTATGAGCCTAACCCTTCTGCCAACATCGATAATATCCTCCCTTTTTTCCACACTAATCCCGATACATACCCACTCATCGAGATGGTCCCCAGAAATTTCAAAGACCCATCCTTTCTTGGAACATATCATGGTGCACCACCACTTAGTCATCCTTCCAATCAGGTATGTGTTGTCTCATCCATTGCAACTGAAATTACAGATACCCTCCCTACCAATGAGGCCTCTCTTATATATGACGTCCCATTAGTCGCAGACCTTCTTCCTGGGAATGACCTGAAAACCCTCTACCTTTACCTATTCCTAATTACACCTTACCCCAAGGCCACATTCTAGTTTGGGAGACACTCCCCCAAGCTCTCACTCAAATCCCCTTTTGTTACCCTCCACCAAGCGTACAAGATTTCCAAGTAGCCGCAACTCTTACCCTTCCCAATATGGTGCTGTAAATTCTAGTATGGTATCTACATCCACCCGCCATGGTCCCTCAACCATCCCTCCCTCCTCAAACTGAAGGAATTCCGATGCAGATTCGAGTACCTACTCCCACAACACCGCCAACATCCCCACTCACTACCACCACTACTAGAGTTGGGGAAGACGTAAAAAGAAAGATCCCACCGCTCCCCTACCCCCACGTGTCCAACCTCCTTGCGCACATGTGAGAAATATGGACACCCAACCAATAAATTCCCATCTCTACCAGAGTTATGTAACCTAATTCAACTCATTCAAACACCATCATCGCTCATTGCTTCATCAAGAACTGTCGCTACCTCCCCTAACATAAGTAGAAAAGGACTTCAAACCAAATTTTCTTGCACCATATGTTCATAATATGGCCATTATACACAACATTGCCCAGTGCTACATCAATTCTGATAGATGTTAACAATAGTACGCCAGAGCTTCCAACAAGAACCCAATCCATCTGCATCATCCTCAACAAATGTCACTGACATCAATTATGTCACGACTTCAGTAAATGAATGGATGAGATGCCCTTTATCTCTCTATGAATCCTTAGATCATTTCACATATCAATGTCCTATGATCATTGAATATAGACAACGCCAAGTGGCCCTAATTCAAACTCCTTCACCCCCCCTGTAGAATCGATGATTAACCCTACTCCATCACCAGAGGTTCTTCATATTATTTCTCTTGAACCTAAAGCACTCCCTACTCATTCATGGTTCTTGTATGTCTTATACGAGGATTTACCCCCAAATCCCCCCAATTCCCTGTTCATTTCCCCATGGAAAATTTACACCCAAATACCATTTTTAACCCTCAGTATCTCGATATTTGGTTTATGTCGAGTGAACCATCACAATATCCTTGTGTTACTCCCCTTGCTTCTTTGTCACCAGACGAAAATCACATGGTGATATTCATCGATATCACTCTTTTAGATCCCTTGTATTCTCGATAATTCCATTGTGATGAGGACATACTCAAGGAATTAACCACCCCCGACTGCCCATGGGATGCTCTACACCATAGAGCACTCTTCCTTTCACAGGAAGCCTTCGCGCCTCCTAACCAACACCCCATACACGTAGTTGAAACCAATGATGTTATCCCATCAGGGCATATCGACTCGTTCAACAACCCTATCCCTGTCCCTGATGCTTTTGAAGAAGGAAATATGTCCAACATTTCCCCTACCATCAAAATCGATATTTCCATAAAAAATGGAGTCATCAAGGAAATCACCATTGGTTCCGCATGCACTCCTAAAGAAATTACTTCCTACAAATCCCTCTTCCAAGAATATCAGGATATTTTTTCCTGTTCATACAAAGAGATGCCTGGCCTTGATCCCTCTATTATCGAATATTTCATAGACACCTGGCTTGATATCACACCGTTATGATAAAAATAATGACCACTACACCCATCCAATGCAGTGGCCATCAAAACCGAGATTGACAAATTATGCGTTGTTGGGTTCATCTACCCCATCGCCTATATGTCATGGGTCTCCAACCCTGTCCCTGTTAACAAAAAATAGAGCACCATCCATGTATGTACGGACTTTCGCGATCTCAATCATGCCTATCTCAAAGACAACTTTCCAATACCTTTCATTGATCAAATTATCGACGACTATGTAGGCCACAAGGCTTTATACTTCATGGACGATTTCTTTGGCTATAACCAAATCCAAATCCACCCAGTTGATCAATACAAAACTGCATTCACTACCCCTTGGGGTATTTTTTCATATTGTGTCATGCCTTTTGGCCTCAAGAATGTTGGCACAACTTTCCAATGAGCCATGACATACATATTTCATGATCTAGCTCATATCATCCTCGCATACTTGAACAACCTCACAGCTCGATCCAATAAATGCACCCAACATCTCGTCGATTTACGAATCATCTTCCAAAGTCTTCATCAGTACAATATCCACTTGAACCCCCTCAAGTGTGTATTCTGCGTCATTTTTGGCCGCCTTCTCAGGTTCATTGTTTCCCAAAGCAGTATTACCGTGGACCCCCTCAAGGTCCAAGCCATCACAAAAATTCCCCCTCCTCAGGATTTATGCCAACTGCAGAGCCTACAAGGCAAAGCTAACTTTTTACGGCGAATTGTCCCAGACTATGCCACTCGCACACATAGTTTCCTTCTCTTACTATGCCACGACATCCCATTCCACTGGGATGAACATGCCCAAAATGGTTTCGACGATCTTAAAACGACACTCTCCAATGCCCCTTTGATTATTCCACCCAACTATAACCGTGACTATATTCTCTACATATCAACCTTAGCCATCTCAGTAGCAGGATTTCTCGTTCAAATAGGGGATGATGATCATGAGCATGTCATTTACTACATTAGTAAAAAACTCTCAGGGACACCCTTGAAATACAATCACGAAGAGAAACTAGCCCTTGTTTTCATCCTCGCAGTCTAGAAACTGCAACATTACATCCTTCTTTAAACAACCAAATTCATAGCAGATTTCAACCCCATGCAATACTTTCTCAGTCATCGAAAAATTAACAGTAAATTTGCCCGATGGATCGTCATCCTTCAGGAGTACAATCTCTAATTTTAAACACCCAAGAGAAAGAAAGCTCTCGTCATCGCTGAACTCATCACGGCTTTCCCCTTTGATACTACTAGTTCCCCCATCAATAACGACTTCCCCAATGAACATCTATTTTACATCCCCTCAGATGACCCTTGGTACAATGATGTCCTCATCTATCTCTGAACACAAAAATTCAGAAATCACCTCTTCAGAGATGATCATTGACGTATTTGTAACTAGGCCCCACACTACTTACTCATCGGGGATGTCTTATATCAGCGAGGAGTCGACACAGTTCTTCGTCAATGCTTAACTATCGACGAGGTCGATCACATCTTGAATGACTGCCACAATGGCACTTGCAGGGGCCACCTCTCAGGGATGTCCACTGCTCAGAAAATCATCCGTGCAGGTTACTTTTGTCCTATATTATTTGACTATTTCATTCATGCCATGAAGCGATGTGATAAATGCCATCTTTATTCCAACAAAGCACGATCACCACCTGCTCTTCTACACCCAGTCATTACTGCAGGCCCCTTTTGTAAATGGGGCATTGACTTCATGAATTGCAACCCTCCATCTAGCAATGGACACAAATACATCATCGTTGCAATCGATTACTTCACAAAATGGGTTGAAGCCATGCCTACCTTCAACAACACCACTGACACAGCAATGAATTTTTTCTTTAACCACGTCATATCCCTCTTTGGAGTACCACTCCAACTAGTCTCTAATCACAGGAAGCATTTCGAGAATGATATTTTTATCGAACTCTCATCCAGGTTAGGCTTCTCCCACGAGTTTGCCTCACCATACTACCCTTAGGCCAATGGGTAGGTCAAAGCAGTTAACAAATTCCTCAAGACCATGTTGCAGTGCACTATTAATAAACATAAGACCAATTGGCATCATATGTTATTTTCCACGCTATGGGCTTACCATACAGCCATGAAAACTGCCACTAGTTTCACACCATTTCATATAGTCCATGGAATCGAGGCCACTCTTCCTATCGAGTGTGAAATTCCCACCTTATGCATCGTGATTGATCTATTACCCGACATTGCTCCAATAGAGTAGCGTTTGTTGAACTTAGAGTCCCTAGATATAGATCATCGATCTTCATTATAGAACAATGAAGCAGCCAAAAAATGGTCAAAAGCCACCTTTGATCGCCATGTCAACCTTCACTCATTTCACGAAGGCAACCTCGTCGTTTCTTACGATATCACTCACGATACCCTTGGTCATGGAAAATTTGAGTCATTATGGCATGGACCTTACATTATCCAACATTACCTCATTAAAGGAACATACATCCTGGTTTCCCCCGAGGGCCACCCCCTCAAAGAACCTGTCAACGGGTTGTACTTAAATAAATTTTACGCCTGAGCATAGCCATGCTACACTAGGTTATTTGTTTTGTAGTGTTTTTAATCATTTTTTTCATACGTCACGTCTAAACTATCATTTGTGTTATTGACAGATGCCTCCTCCGTCTACCTACCACATTGGTTATGCCGACGATGCTAGCTTTTGGACACAAAATCTCTCTTCGGTCACTTGGGCCCTCTATTCCCCCTCACATGAACTACTCCACTCCAACAGTATATGTTTGGGCTTAGCAACCAACAACCAAGCATAATACATCGTTGTCATTGGTCTCCTCATTGAGGCTAGACATCATCATATTCATCACCTTAGTGTCTTATTATATTCCCAACTGGTCGTCCTCCATATCAACAATGTGTACCGTGTCTGCAATCCTTGCCTCTTTCACAAATACCTGCAAGTTAGACTTTTATCTTGACATTTTGATTTCATTACATTTACACATATTCCAAGACAATTTAATCAAATAGCAGATAACATGGCTAACCTATTGCTAGATTGGTATTTATCACATCAAAGTACCAGTATGCATATGTAAATCATCAACCATCTATTACAGCATATAAATTAGACATCATCAACAACACATAAAACACATGTGAACATCACAAGGATCCAAAAATGTATATATATATATATATATATATATATCGGTCAAATGTGCCATCAAAATGTTTACAAAAATAGAGTACATCCTGTACAAACATCCATAGGCTGGTGAATCACCTCATCCCTATCATTACAAAACTGGATGTCACAACTATACAAAATGGGCTCACTGACCTATATAAAATACAAAAATACATACAGAGACACCCATGGTGCCTCTAGAGCACCATCACCTGACCCTCCCTTAGGAGGTGGTGCCCCACCCGCTATCGGTCCCTCCGGACCTGGAGGTAGCTGCCCAGTCATCGCAGCACCTGCTACTGCTACTCTCCGAACCACGGTCTTCCACATCAACAGAACCCCCACACATTTCTCTAGGACACCCTCATCCTAGATACACAACCACATGCCCTCAGGCACTCCCTGTAGCACCGCCTCCAAGTGGCGGTGAATATCCTCAAACTTTCCCTCGGCCTCGGTCGGAGGAGCATGTGATGGCACTACACCAAGGTCATCAAAACGACATCTCCTAGTTTCTCTCTCATCATCAACAGGCCTCGCCCCAACATCCTCTCATCGTCATCTCTCTCCTTCTCGCGGCTCTCCCTGCAGAGGTCTCACCGACCCCTGATGAGCCGATGCTCTAACCAACTCAACCTCACGCCCATGAGGTCCCACATCTGCACATACAACAAACAAATGATAGCATCAACATCCATCTATACATAATGCACATGCTATACTATCTAAAGATCAAACCATCAAAAAATACATCATACCTCTGTGGTCGAATACCTCTCTTGGAGGTAATACCATCTCCAAATCACCCCGAAAGTCCACCCCATAGTACAGATACTATAGTATGATATGCAGCATCTGTTGCCACACCTGTGTAGCCTCGATCGTGAAATAATGGCCACCCTCCCCACCACCGTGACGAATCAAGATCCTAGACCACCATGAAATATTGAAATTTCGACGGCGCGTTCGACGCAATTGCCACTTTATATTGTCGGGAGAACAACAAACAACAAACCCCCTCAAACGTCGTTTCACATGACGTCGCTTTTCCGACGACATAGATTTCACCATTATTGCGACGTCTTGGAGGTGGCAAGATCGTCGTCTTGAACATGGCAAGAGATATGTATGGAACGTGGCAAGAGAGACATCTTGAACATGGCAAGACCGATGTATTGAATGTGGCAAGAGCGACATCTGAAACGTGGCAAGAGAGACGTCTTGAACGTGGCAAGAGAGACTTCTTGAACATGGCTAGACCGACGTCTTGAAGGTGGCATGAGAGACGTATAGAACGTGGCAAGAGCGATGTTAAGAGGTATCATCTCTGACGTGGTTTCTATGGGAGAGACACTCCAAGATGTTGCAATAGCGACTATGTTATAGGTATTTAAAAAAAAAATACAATATCAATACTGAGAGAGACAAATACATTAACCTTTGCAAAGATACTAGCCATATCATTATCTAAATCTATATCATCTGTCTTAGGCAAGGTTGGTTGAGGAGGAGGACTAACTTCCAATGGTAAAGGGGGTCTTGTCTAATGAGGTTTAGGATCACTAGGATATGTCTTGGGTGTGTTATCACACGAACTCACAATTGTTGAGGTAAAGTCCAAAAGCTGAAGTGCAATCATGCATAATAAGATGACAAAAATATACTAGAGAGTAAGTCCATGTTTTTAGATAGGATCAAAATAATACTGTACTTTCTTGGGTATGTTGAAACAAGTGCCATCCAATAAAAGATCCTATATACCAATGAGATAGTTGAGGAACAGAAATTCCAGAGCCTTCATTGAAACCTCTGACAATTTGTTTGACATTTAGCATAAAATTATATCATCAATAATACAACTTGAAGTCATTGCAGGTATTTCTTTGTATCCTTTGGCTAGCACAACAACTTCACACATAGCATGCAAGTGTTCTATATATATACATTGAGTAGAAGAGAAAATTCATAGAATGCAAATTGTAGCAATTCGAAACAACCATAACAGATTTGGACTCTAGATATAAAGCTCATAATCTCGTATGCCAAGACATTTGAAAATGCCAAACCATGTAAAATTCAATATCCTAATATTCGGTCAGAACAATGGGTGAAAAAAGAAAAATTTAAATACTTTAACAACTATAGCAGATTTGGCCTACAGATATCCAACACATATATATTCCAAGTTTAGTTTCAAATAATAACCAATGTTACTGTTATATACATAACTAATCCATCTAGTTTCAAATAACAACCAATGTTAACTATCATATACACAGTTAATCCATGTAAAAGATATATTAAGTGATCGAACATCAGTCATTTTTCAAACATGATCCAAGAACATAACGTGAATTTGTTCAAATGGCTTCTTGTATTTCACATTATGAGGAAGGTGCACATCCAAACTGCAAATTCTCTCACAGATTTCAGATAGAATCTCAGGAAAATAAACATCCATATATTGAATTACTATATTCAAGATATATGCCATATGTTATCTAAGTCTGCAGATGCATTCATCTAGCCAGAATTATTTACACACTCACATTCATCAATCCATTTGGAATACCTGCAAACATTTGTAGAAATACAAATGGCTAATTCATCCATAGAGCTATTTATTACTCCATTGCATATTAAATCTCTCTCCTCCAATTCAATAAGGAAGAATTTTGTTCAATAATTCAAACCTCTATAAATATCAACTATTCAACTGATCTAACTACACTACTAAAAAAGGCATGTGCCAAAACCCAAACACTAAAATATATGGTTCAGAAAGCTTACACATCAATGGGATCGCTCAATACTGTCAATTCCAATTAATCCAAGAGAAGATATTATGTTTAGTAAGGGATCAAAAGTAGAAAAGTCACTTGTGAAAAATAATACTACATAAAAATAACATTAGGAAAACTCAAAAAACTTCACTGACCATTTATTGAGGTGTTGAAACTCTCCTGGCATATCTTGCATGAAGCCTCCCTGATAAGATCTTTCTGATCCCTGAATGAATAAAAATGTTAGAGCTGGAAAAATGTCAAACTGTAAGGCATCATATAGTCAATAGACTAAATGTCAACCTGCAAGGCTTACTTTTTGTTGGAGAAACTTGTTGTCCTAAGTTTGCTACAAAAATCATTGAGGAAACAAGATCTAATGCCGATGATGTCTTGAACACTCTAAAAGACTCATGGTCATAAGCAAAAATAAAACTTTTCACTGTGTTGATACCCATGATGATTTATGATCCTTATAACTATGAATAAGCTCATGGAAAGCATGGGAGAATGTTATAACATAAGAATATATTTCCTTTGAAAAATGAGATATGGGAGTTGGTATCTCTTCCATTAGGGAAGAATATTGTTGGATATAAATGGGTCTAAAAAATGAAATTCTATGTATTTTCTTTTTCAATATGGCCTTTAACAACTGTCCAATTAGTTTATCAAATGATTCTTTCTCCATTGCTTGACTGTCAACTTTTGAGGATATATTTTTGATAGAAAAGGTCTCTCTTTCCAAACTTTCAATGTAGTCATACTGCTTCTATTGGCTCTAGTCAATTTATGGGGATGGTTTCTCGAGGTATCTGGTTCTTGCTTTTCTTAGAATTTTTGTAAATTCTAGTGCTCTTTTCCTCTTTCATTCTATATTTTATTTCATTTCTTTTGACTTTGATATGGTCATCTTTGTTGGTATTGTGGATTCAACCACTCCTTCATTCACTTTTTCCTTGCCTTTATGTCTACTCTTCTTGTTTCTTTTTGTTGTTTTAGGTGAAATTTGTAATAATTCTGCAGCTGCTTGAGAAATGTTTCTTGATGAATATTCAATAATGTCCCTTGAATTATCATCTATTTTTCAAATCCATTTCTTTCCAAGAATTCAACCCATGTTATCCTTTGTTTTTCCAACTCATCATTGACAATAAATTTTATTAGTCCATGGTCATAGAGGGACCTTTCAATATTCTTTCTTTTCTTACGAATTACCTTTGCTATTTTGGTGAGACTATGCAGTAGATAATGAGGAAAATTCAGAGTCCTTTCTCCCTTTAAGTGCATCAACAACCTAATGTGGTACAGAAAAATAATACTATATATCCATTCACATGTGATGAATTTTTGGAGGAAAGATAAATCTTTCCAAGGATCCATCAACCAATTTCTAACACCCCTTCTTTCCAATCCAACTGGCACCTGTTTCTTTTCATATACGAAGTCCAAAATTTATCATCCATTCATTTGTTTTTAAAACATTTTTCACCTGTTCAAGGAAGCCCTATTATTTTAGACACAGAGTGTTCAGAGATATGGAGGGTAATATTTCCAATTTGGGCGCGTTCCCCATCAAAGCTCAAGGAAAATGTTCAAGTGACTTCTTCATTACGACCTTAAAATTTTTCAAAGAACTCAAACCACTCTGTATTTCTTAAAATTTAACCATAGTTTGCATGAATTCTAGTTAAATCTACTACCCCCTTGGGTTTGAATCTTACAACCATCTAAGAAAAATTCAATTTTTAAAGCTTACTGGTGTTTGAAAAGCTTTAACAAAGGTTTAGCTGAGTAATTTATGTTTTGAAATGTTTAATTCTCATTTGCAAATAAAATCCACTTCTTTAGAAAATGCCCAATTTCTTTCCTTTAGAAATTCACAACTCTTCCACTTCATAAATTCACAAGAATCTACTTAAAAAATGCACAAACCCTTTACAACTTTTCTTCTTCAAAAACTCATAAATTCGTTTTCAGAAAATTGCTTCACAAAAATGCACACCTTTGTTTTCAAAATAGTGATTTCAAAGATACCCAAGTACCAATTCATTTTTGGACATCTGAAGGAAAATGGTTGAGTTGGAGCTTACCTCTGTTCCTTGATAATTGAATTATTTTCCCCCTCTGCCTAGATGCCCAATTGTGCTTAAACTCGTGCCTATTGTTCTTGTTTGAATTGTGGCTCGAATTTTTCTTGTTCTCCTCTTTTCAAACCCTCAATTCCTCTCTGTTATGACCAATACTTTGTTGCAAAATGAACTGGCATATTCTTTTTACATGAATTAGGCAAATCTTGTAAGGAAAATATATGAGAGGTTATATTTAAAAAAATAAAATGTCTTTTGGATTGTAGGAATGAGATATGTTATGAGTAGGAGTGAAATGAAGTAAGGTATGGGTAGTGGATAGTAGGAGTAATGAAAAAGTAATGAATGGTAGGAAATAGAACTAAAATGATTTTTTTTTAAAAGAGGAATTTAATTTAATTTAATTTTTTAAATAACAATACAAAATATACCAAACCTTTGAACTTTCCTTCTAAATTTTGGATATTGAAGACTCCAGATATTGATATGTTTGTGATGTTGATGGCTTTGAATTGTCGATGTAGATTGAGGATCTCAAGTGTTGGTTGTTATCACTCCAGGAAACTCTCTTAGGTTGTATCTCAGAGATGCCTGGTAACTTAAATAATATCTCAATGATTCACTCAAATGGATCAAGGCACATGACTAAATCAAACCTCACTCACTCAAGACATGCATAAACACACTTAGATTGATAAGGCTTTCAACTACTACTATTCAGAGAGTTTGAAAATAAGTGGATATGTGGAGAATCCTTACTATACCAGCAGAATCATACAATAAACATATATGAATGGTCGATTACAATAAGTAAACAATACTTGCAATTCTAACTCATCAATGCAAAGACAGGATGACAACTATCAGGCATTAGACAAACATGAATAACATGAATATAACATTCAAGTACAAGTATAGACTAGATAAGAAGATAGGAATCTGAACAAGTAATGGAAAAAGAAGCTTGTATTACTTAATATGAAAATGAGAAGCTTGAGTACAAAGTCTGAAAGAGTCTCCAAAATTGAACCCTTTGTTCATCTTCTGTCTTCAACTTTATAGCTTTACAATACAGTTTTCAGATCCTAAATTAATGGATCTAATTTTCTAAATACAAAAAGTAAACAATATTTACAAAAAACTAGGAAGAGACCCTCAAGATGAGGTCA
>ML782326.1:254179-264991 GCA_009831015.1 Picea engelmannii | reverse complement strand
TTCAATATTGAATATTAATGAAATTGAAACAGAAATCAAATGAAGTCATAATGATTTTGTATCCTCGTGACTGGAGATAATGAAGGCCCATGTGACAAATCAATTCTGTTATCTGAAAATCATGCATGGAATTCTGGATTTCTATCGAGCCTTAATTCTGAAATAACAATTGGTAGTTAAAAGAAGAACAGGGCATAAATCTTCAGATAAGATGCCATAAGAACTTCATACCTCACCACCTAGATAAACTTTCGGTGGTTATAACTTAATGTTTGCGCCCATTTGACATCTGGCTTGTGAAAAAGCATGGGCTTTTTCATTTTGCGCATAGAAACGTTTTCAGTGGTTAACAGGCCCCTTTATTTTCATCTCTTAACCACCGAATACCAAGACTTTCGGTGGTTAATGGGCATTTTTTTAGCCCCTCTTAACCACCGAATCCTGAGATTTAAAGATTTGATTTCCAAGACCAAAATTGATGTTTTTTCCAAGTTTGTATCCAAATAGCAGACCTTCTAACACACCTAAAAAAATTTGGAAATGAATTTTTGGACCTGTTCCTATCACCTAAAAATTGGTAAAATGACAGTGTTATTTTAGGAGATAACACTGGTAACTTCTTGAACTGCTTCTTGCTGGAATGGTTGTTGGAAACTTTTAATTGTTGGAAAAACTCTTTGTAATTGTCGAGATTGCTTCTTCAAAGATGTTGATAGAAATTTTGTTGAGAACCTCGGTGATGTAGAAATATTGATGTTGATGCTAATGTTTATGTAGAAAATGTTGATGTTTTTGTTGATTGTAGAGGATATTGGCATCAACTGCAAATACTATTTCAACCCATCAAGATGTCATCACCAATAGATATTCTTCAAAAAGAAAATGCCAAAGACAACAGTCCTGTTTCCACCAAAGTGCATCTTCAGATCTCTAGAAGTGAAATAGAAAGGCTCTCTCTCCCATCATAAACAAGATGCCAATCTCTCTAGCTCACAACTCCTGGTATAGTGCTTTTGAAAATCTCTAAAATGTTCATGCATTTTGGGACATGCTCTATATGAGTTCCCTCAAAATTGAGTACCACAGTAGAGTAAAAGTCAATAAAATTTGTCGAGACCATTGAATCATTGCTTGTAATTCCTCCAAAGGAAGTTGAGTTCATTGATCATGTCATGATTGTAAATTTCTAAAAGTGATTCAAACCAAAGATTTGTCTAGAGTTGAGTGATTGTGTGTGAAAGGAGAACAATGGTTGTCCGTTTCCTTTGTATAGGTATTGCAAAAAGATAAGTATTGTATAGGTATGTTAAAGGCATCAGCTGCAAATACTATTTTCAACCCATCAAGATGTCCTCGCCAATAGATATTCTTCAAAAAGAAAATGCCAAAGACAACAGTCTTGTTTCCACCAAAGTGCATCTTCAGATCTCTAGAAGTGAAATAGAAAGCCTCTCTCTCCCATCATAAACAAGATGCCAATCTCTCTAGCTCAGAACTCTTGGTACAGTGCTTCTGGAAATCCCTAAAATGTTCATGCATTTTGGGACATGCTCTATATAAGCTCCCTCAAAATTGAGTACCACAGTAGAGTAAAAGTCAATAAAATTTATCGAGACCATTGAATCGTTGCTTGTAATTCCTCCAAAGGAAGTTGAGTGCATTGATCATGTCATGATTGTAAATTTTTGAAAGTGAGTCAAACCAAAGATTTGTCTAGAGTTGAGTGTTTGTGTGTGAAAGGAGAACATTGGTTGTTTGTTTCATTTGTATAGGTATTGCAGAAAGATAGCTACTAAGAGAACAATGAGAAGAAATGATAAAGACCTGAGCATTGTTCAGAACAACAAGACTAGTGAAACCCTATAATTCTATATTTGAATCCCAAAAGGAGATTGAGAAAGCTAGGTGGACAACAAGACTAGGTGTCGATGAATGGTGGACAACAATTTATAAAAGGTGGAGTGTGCAGAATAGGGGGTGAAATTTAGTCAGTTGTTTTGATCCCTTACATAATTTGCTACCACAGTAGTCATCAGTATGCATATGTTCTATTGCTACCTCTTTTAGAAATGATTAGGAAAACATATAAATCAGTTTTGTGTCCAAAATGAATTGTGACAGATGGTTTATCTGCACCCTTCATATCAGCTATAAAGCAGAGAAAATGAGAGAGTAAAATAGTACACCATTGTACAAAAGGAATACCATTGAAACACAAAAGTAATGCACATCAGAAGAGTTTTTGTGTGTGTGTGTCCTCGCATCCTAGTGTCTCGTGACTTAGATATAGATGGATTTCATATGCATTACAACACAATATGAACATACACACACAAAAATTATCCATCTTGAATTACAAAAGTTGGTCTTTTCTAGGTAGATAAACCAAGGATTGATGAGCTTGAACTGGCATGGTAGCGGCTTTCATTTTCTTTATTCCCACATGATAAATCTAAGATGAAGCTCCTAAGGTCTTGGCAGAATATATCCATCTCGATTTTAACTTCCTTGACTCTCTTGAACATAGATATATTTATGGCAGTCATCTCCATTTGCATGTTTTGCATTTTTCCTACAACCTGCATTTCAACTGATAGTTACTCCATTGTTGCTTATGCCCCATTATATCTCCTTGATCTCCTTCTTCTAAGCTAAACCACGAGATTATGAAAGCTTCTTAAATTGTCCACTCCACCTCTACCAGTTGAGCTATATTTCCCATCCCATTAATTTTCATGTACACTTCCTTATGTATATTCCTTTCCAAAACAAAGACATTTCTCCTTGTTCAATGGGAATTTGGGGTTTTCATTTTCATTTTTTTTCTGAGTACTACTATCTACATAAAGAAAAGAAAAAGTAATCACTTACCGCATAGTGATAATAGTAAGCAACTTGTGAAAAGAAAAAAAAAACAAAAACATTTTGGATATACATTCTAGATTGCATTGGTGCTATGGCTATCACAACTAACCTCACCTATAATTATAAAATGAGACTTGGAATTATAATTATATAGTGACTAAGTTTGCGACATTGCCTTGTGACCAATGTTGCAAATATTGGTGATATATTGCCAACATCACGATATAATGGCAAAATATCGAAAGAATTGGAAATATCGGTTGAGTTGGCAGAGTTTGGGATTTTTTGATCAGTTTGAAGAGGGAAAGCAGGGGATTGAGAAAAAAAGGGGTTATCCACTGTTATATTTACCCATAAAATGGCTATAGGGAGGGGGTTTCTTTAGATGTTTAAAAAATTTAAAAAAATTGAATTTTTTTATATTTTTTTAAGTTTGTTGATATTTTCCAATATTATCCTTGATGTTGTTGATAAGTTTCTTTCCGGATCCTTGGTGATATATTCACTGACATGATGTTTGCAACATTTCTTGTGACTGCTAGTAAAGGCCCTTTACATTGGAGAGTAATGGAATCTAGGAAAAATTTAGAGTGAATGGACTGACATGTGGGTAGAAATTATTCAACCTTGCTTCACAGACTCTAATGATCCTTGAACCATTTTGGTGCTTATTTAATGTTACAACTTACAAGCTCCCCTGCTATGGAAATTGACCAAAACTTACACTAATTTAGGACATATCTTACTGATGTGAAAACATTCTTTTTGAAATGCAGTGCTAGGAGCATTGCTACAACACCTCTTTCTTCCTTGATCTCACAGTGAACCATTTTGGTGCTTATTCAACGTTACAACTTACAAGCTCCCCTGATATTGAAATTGACCAAATCTTAGGGGACTTTGGTGGAATAAATACCCCCCACATGTGACTTCTTAGCTAGAGGTATCTTTATAAAGTGTTGCAAGTTGACTACATTGCATTGTAATATTCCCAGATTGTGGAAGAGAACACTTGCCACATAGTGATAATAGGAAGAATCTCATGAAAGGAAAAAATCGAACATTTTTGACATAATTCTAGCTTGCATTGTTGCTATGTCTATCACAACTAATGTCACCTGCAAACGTAAAACTAGACTTGGAACTATAAGGATAAAGTGGCCTAGGTTGCGACATTGCCTTGTGACCAGTAGTAAAGGCCCTTTCCATTGGAGTTTAGTGGCATTTAGGAAAAATTTAGAGTGAATGGACCGACATTTGGCTAAAACTTATTCAACCTTGCTTCATAGACTCCAATAATCTTTGACCGATTTTGGTTCTCATTTAATGTTACAACTTACAAGATACCCTGCTATTGATATTGACCAAAACTTACACTATTCTAGGAAATATTTTATAGATGTGAAAACATTCTTTTTGAAATGCAGTGCTAGAGCCTAGGAGTATTGCTACAACACCTCTTTCTTCCTTTCTCTCACAGTGAAAGTAGGATTCTAACTCACGTTACTTGGATCATTACACTCATATTAAAAGTGACTTCAACTTCTTAAAAGCATAGGATATGCAAAGAGTTATTTTACGCTGAGGCATTTGACTGTTATTCTACAGGCTTGTGGTAATCATTATACAAGAATGACTTGCTTATACTTTATGCCTTTCTCCCCATTATGGTGGAAAAAGACATTGAGTGGGTTATTATCAATGCTGCAAAAGTGGTGTATGGCAATAACTTGACAAGGGTTCAAAAAATAAAAGTTGGAATAAATGCAAAATATAGGCAAAAGGTCACAAAAATCTGTAAAAAAAACAAAGAATTGTTTTCTCGAATTGTTGATTCTGGTAACATTGGTTATATTGGGTTTTTCTTTTTGTTGTTTAGGGTAAAAATACTTTGACAGTTTGGAATTTCATGTAATTTCCATAACTTTCTCTCCTTCAGAGAAAAATAGATTTCCCCTTTCGGTAAGAGTGGAGGATGAGGTCTCGACCATCAGACTATGGCTTCTTTTGTTTATGTGATGTGTCTGATGAAAATTGTTTGGAGCAAGAAAGTTGGTTGGACAACTTCCTTGACTTTGAGAGTATTTGGAATTTCACTTGTTATAGCCTTGGCTAGTCATTGATAAGTTGAAGGAAAAAGCCTTACTGTAGTACATTTTCTTGCTACAGTCCTCAATCTAGGACCTTCTTAGTCTTAGGGAAAAGTATCAATAGCTATAGTTGTGTTTCTTCTCATGTTTTTTCATTAAACAATATCTTTCTGATCTTGTCCTCGATGACCTAGTACCTAAATCATAGGCCTCAAGTTTTGGCATTAAACAACAAATTTTTGATCTCATCCTTAGTGTCCTAGCTTCTAATGCATGTATACAAATGTTGAGATAGGTTATTTTTTGTTTTCAGACTCTCCCTAACATGGCTTTCATTTTCATCTTCAAGTCACTGTCAAGGCTTGACTTCCACAAAGGATCTTTTTGTTGGTCTATTAACAGATCTTGATAAGCAATTTGGAATAGGAATTCCAAAGACTTTATAAATCCATTGGTAGGTTTGGAAATTCAAATCATATAAAGGCATTGAGGGTAGGTTGGGGAATTCAACTCATATAAAATCATTGAGGGTAAATACATTTTGTAATGGAAAAATCATGTGACCAACTATGGAGAAACAAGTTATCTTATAGATTGAGTGGATTTTCTTCCCACATAGTTAAGTTTGTTCTTGCACCTGAAATCTAAGGATATATGTGAGAAGAGTCTCTAATAAATTATAAAACTCACTAAAGTTAAAGAAAATTAACTTTCAAAAACATATGCAAAAATCTTAATGACAACATTTGGACTAAACGAACTACCTTGTCATGCATTTTTAAATGAGTTTCCTTGTGTTATTTGATGCCATTGTTTTACCTCTAGCTTTTTCTTAATAAAATGCCTTGTTTAACTATTAATATGAACAACAAATGTACATTGGCTATTTTACACAAAAAAATGGGCTGTAAACAAAGCGACCACTATCACTAGCTAGTGGTGCAATCCTTCTCCCTTTATAGTAAAGGACTCCAATTTGTAGACCAGAAGAAGAAGAGGTTCATTAAATAAGAGCCTATATAACTTCTCCCATATTAAATTATATCTCCCTTGTCTATTGTTCTATCTAAATCCACCCTCCATTGTGTTAATTTTATTAAACTTAGCACCTGACACTTAGATAAAATAAAATCCCTTTATTAAATAAATGCAGAGCTAGGTTACTTATGAATTAAATCAACGGATGTATAAAACTGAAACCAATCACATTGCACAAGATATTTGGGTAAACACCCCTGGAAAAGCCCGAAGGGAAAATAAAATCTGAGTCAATTTTATTAAATAAAATCTGAGTCGATTTTATTAAATAAAATTTTGGGCTCCTGTCTTAGGATAATGGCCCATATGAGGAAAATACAATCAAGAAATAGCCTAGCCTACCTAGCTTCTATCTCCCTTGCTTCCCCTTGCTCCTTCCTTTGACCCTACCCACTCACACTTGGATGAACTATCCTCTTCACCCAATCAATGAGATCTCCTCACTCTGTGTATGACACAAGCATATGAGCAAAGAGTCCTCCTTTGCTCCAATGTACTCTTTGTGTGTCTTGACTCTCATCCTATCACTTAGGTTGCCTTTTATTATGTTGATTTAATGCTAAATCCAAAACCCTAGATCTCCTAAAGTGATCAAGGGCTGAGATTATTTCTCCTCTTCACTTTAGATATAACGACTAGGATTTAATCAACTCACTTGAGTTAATAATGCCAAGAACTTAGGCATTTAACTTAATTAAACTCACATTAATTAAAAAGGTCATTCACTTTACGAACGACTTCCACATGCTAGACATCAAGCCAATGTGAAAGTACCTATCTGATGCTAAATACATCAAAAACACATTGTGAGGATATATATATATATATATATTGTTCCAAGGAAAACCTCTTGGGGAAACCCATGGGATGCTTTCCCCCATTTTTGGATGGCATCCTTAGTAAACCCGTTGGAATAGACTAGCATGCCTCACCCAGGGGGATTTTGAATCCTAATCCCAATCCTTGATTCTTCTCTCTTGGGCAAGTGATTTTGTTAAGGTCATTCCCAAGATCTAATCTTTACCATTCAACCTCACTAGGTAAGAAGATAGAGAGTTCTGACAAGAAGCTTTTTGGTTTGGGTCTAATGGTGCATTTGTTACAAAACCTAGAAAGATTAAGGAAAAAGAAGATATGTTGGTTGATATCCACCATCCATTTCCTTCTTCTTCTTCTAGTTGGTCTTTCCTCGAGCTTCAAAAATTGCTAGTTTGCATGCTTTCCCATTAGATCTTATCGCACTTTATCTACATCCTTTCCATATTTTATCTGCTATGATTTTTGTTATCACCTTTTCGATCCTTCCATCGCCTTTTGAGCCCAAAGTACTCGACCAATTCATTGCCTTCAAGACCAAGCCTTGCCAATCCTAAGAGCATAATGCTGAAAACTTACATTATGCAAAAAATGAGCATTATGATGAAGCCCTTGAACTCTTTTATAAGATGACAAGAGCTCACATAAAGCTTGATAAATTTATGCTTTCTATTGTGCTAAGTGCATGTGCATCCCTTGGAGCTCTGAAACATGGCAAGGGAATCCATGCTTGTATTTTGAAAAGGAAGTTTGAATCAGACCTCTCAATTGGTAACACAAGTTAGGCCAAATCAGTTTGCCTTTTCTAGTATTCTTAGTGCATGTGCCACATTAGCTACCCTAGAAAAGGGCAATGTTCCATGCACACATGAGAGGACAACAAGTCAATCACAACTAAGTCATAAAATTATGGTGAATGAAGTAAAATTGTACATCGAGATTTTTTTGAGTGAGATAACAAAATGGGAATAACAGGAACCTTGTTCTACATGATATCACACAATATCCATCCTTCCATCCTCATAGTGAGAAACTTGAAAATTTATTTTGGTCTCATCAACACCATTGTTGAGACACCTATCTGGATAATTAGAAAACAAATTTGAGAGTCTTATTTCTATTTTGGGCTAAGTTAGACAACAAATTTGTGGATAAATTTTCATGTAGTAGACTTCTGTAAATGTTTGAAATTTCCTTTGGCAAATTATGGTGCAAACCTAAATTGGTTCCAGCAACATGTATATTGGTTGTCTCATTACAAAAAACAACAAATATGATTATAAGGTTTGCTCCATCTCCAGTTTGTTTTCATCATCAATTAGAGGCCTAAAAACATATCTTATTGTTGATCTCCCTCCATATATCAATCATATTGTTGATCTCCATCCATATATCAAGTGGATTCAATGTGGAAGATCCAAATTATGTTCATGGCTTTCTGCCAATGCTCTGATTGAGATTCCTCGAGGGGATATTGGTTAATTCCACCCATTTCGCCAATTATGGTATAAATTTCTTCAAATGGGTCGATTTGCTAAATTGTGTATATCGATTACAACTCTATTTGCTTAAAATTGTGAGATAAATAGGTAAGTTTTCTTCACCAGCCATTAATTTTTGAAGTGGAACAGTCCCTATTTCTCATATAAGATGTAGTTGCTTTGTATGCAAATGATGGGTTCCACTCCCAGGCCATTCATAACCATTGATGTGTATCAAATACCCCAACAGAAGGGTAACGAGAGTCAGTACAGGAACAATCAAGACTTGAATGCATTGACAATGGATAACCAATTGATGAACCCATTCAAAATACAAGTGGACACTAATAGCTATACCCATTTCATATTAAAATGCATTGATAGTAGGTCTTTGGAAGACAGTAGAAGAGTCCATCAACACATGATTGATAGTGGGTTCGAGCTAGGTATCATTCTGAGCAATCACCTTATCAACATGTATGCAAAATGTGGATGTGTGGAGAATGCATGCCAAGTGTTTGAGAGAATGCTTGAATGGAATTTAGTGTCATGGAATATAATGATTGTAGGGTATAGTAAGAATGGATATTATGAAGAGGCAATGGATCGTTTTGGACTAATGCATCGAACAGGGGTCAAGCCTGGGGAATTTACACTTGCTATCATTCTAGGAGTTTGTGCAAGTCTTGGAGTTGTCGATCAAGGGAGGGATTTTCATGCTCACATTGCTAAAACTAAATTTCAATTAGATGTTTATGTGGGGTGTTCTCTTGCTACAATGTATGAAAAATATGGGATTGTATATTATGCATGCAAAGTGTTTGATGAAATGGCCACAGTAAGATCGACATTGTGGAATTCAATGATTGCAGCATGTGTGCAGAATGAACTTGATCTGCAAGCCCTTGAACTCTTTTCTGAAATGTGTCATCTAAGCCTGAGATTGGACATATTTATGTTTGTCGGTGTTCTTCGGGCTTGTGAAAACCTTGGTGTTTTGGAATAGGGAAAAAATATTTACGTCCATGTGATCAAAAATGGATTTAAGTCAAATATATTTGCATCTAGTGCCCCTGTTACCATGTATGCTAATTGCAATAGCATAGAGTATGCACACAAAGTGTTCAAAAGAGAAACCAAACATGACTTTATCTTATGGAGTTAAATTCTTATAGGATATGTTCATGCTAATTTTGGAGAGGAGGCACTGGACCTCTTCTGCAAAATGAAACGAGAAGGTATGAAATCAGATCAATTCATCTTTACAAGTATTCTCCAAGCATGTGCTAGTTTGGAAACTTTAGGATATGGTAAGGAGATCCATACCCATATCATTAAAACTAGATATGGGTTGGATTTTTCAATGGGAAATTGCCTCCTTATCATGTGTAACAGATGTGGTAGTACATATGATGTGAGAAAACTCTTCTACCAAGTGACCAAATAAGATATGGGCTCATGGTCTACAGTTATTTCAGGATATGCCCACAACAATTGTGGTGAGAAGGCTCTTTCACACTTTTGTGAAATGCAGCGAGAATGAATGACTACAAACTAGCCAATTATTGTGACTGTGCTTAATGCATGTTGTGACCTTGTTGATGTCAAATTAGGTATGCAACTTCATACCCACATTATTAAAGTTATAATTGAGCCAGATATATGTATGGCTAGTGCCCTAGTCACCATGTATGATCAATGTGGGATGATAGAGGATGCATTTCAAGTGTTTCATAACATTCTAGAGAAATATGTTGTTTTATGGACAACCATGATTACAGGATATGAAAAAAATGAGCATTATGATGAATCCCTTGAACTCTTTTGTAAGATGAAAAGGGCTCGCATAAATCCTAATCAATTCACGTTTGCTAGTGTGTTAAGTTCATGTGCATCCATTGGAGATTTGGAACATGGCAAGGGAATCCATGCTTGTATTTTGAAAAGGAAGTTTGAATCAAACCTCTCAATTGGGAATACTCTAGTTACTCTTTATGCTAAATGCCGAAGAATAGAAGATGCTCACAAATTCTTTGAGAAAATGCCTAAACAGGACATTATTTCATGGATTGCACTGGTTTCTAGATATGCTCAGAGTAGGCATGGAAAAGAGTCTTTCATGGAATATGTTGGCTATGTTCTTGTCTTATAATCTATGACAAAATTGTGGAATAATTATGTGTTTTTTTTACCTTTTGCATGGTTTGTAGCCTGACATAATTATGCTACACATTCCAACTAGAAGCTTAACATGATTACTTTGGGTCACATGGTGGTTTTGAATCTTATTGTAATTACATTGCATTAGCAAAATGGAAACCCAATGCAATTATTGTTTGAACAAGTAGGTTGGATTGTTGTCATAATTACTCTTCATGATTTAATGTAACCCTAACATTGTTACACCATTCTAGAAGGGATTTGGTGAGAGGAATTGTTACCAAATAGGTGTTGTATTTAGAATAATAACATGAGTAGAAGAAACACATGGACTTTCTAACAATATAGGAATTGAGGTGATG
>ML782326.1:196506-254129 GCA_009831015.1 Picea engelmannii | reverse complement strand
TGAGTAGAAGAAACACATGGACTTTCTAACAATATAGGAATTGAGGTGATGATGAGAGGGAGCTAATGCCCTTTCTCACAACCTGGTCATTTATAAGATGAGTGGAATGCACACATGACCTAATTGTATAAGAATACTAACAAAATTGAACAAAAAATACATTAACCATAAGAAAAAATGAGAATACTTAAATTTTTCTACCTCTACTTTCTACTTCCCTCCTTGACTTTTCACTGGTTATCCATCCATTTTGTAGCTGCCAGGGCTTCCACACATTTGGTTATCCATGAAAACCCATTTTGTAGCTGTCAAGGCTTCCACACATTTGGTAGCATGAGAAGTGACCCAACCATTCCTTTGAACCTCATAACCATTACCATAAACTATGGGGGGGGTTTCCATTAAACCAAGCTGAAATTTGGGGGGATTTCCATTAAACCAAGCTCAGAGTAAGCCAAGATTTTGGGCATAGTTATGGAAGAGATCTGAAGCAAGAAAGTCAATGTATCGAGCCCAATTTATGGAAGAGATTCGAAGTGATCAAACCCAAGGTTCTGAGTTGAGATGTGGAAAGAGTTGTTAAGTTTAGGTTCGAAGAAAACCAGGGCCAAGGTTTCTAGTCCAAGTTGTGGAAGGATTTTCTATGCAGAGAAAATCGAGGTTTCGACCCAAGTTGTGGAAGAAATTTATTAAGTCAGGTTCGAAGCAATCGAGTCAAGGGTCTGAGTCAAGTTATGGTAAGGTTTTGATTGATTCCAGAATCAAGTTGAGGGTTCAAAACCAAAGTGTGGGAGGATTTTTCAAGTAACCATTTCGAGCAGAATACAGAGAAGTATTTTCAACAACTTACCATTCTCTTCACGAGCTCTCTTTCCTGGCTGATTCCCTCTATGATATCTCTCTTCCGATGCCCTCTGTGAGCTCTCTCTAACCTTCCATCTAGTGAAATATCTCCTTGTGCCCTCCATAAGTTATCTCCTTGGGTGCGAGTCTCCTTGAAAGGGCGTGAGTCTCCTTGAAAGTAGTTTAATTGGGAGCGAGCATAAAACCTTGAATGGGCATGAGTCCCACCTCGTTTTCACTCACAAATTGTATCTAAGAATTTGCATTTCCCTCCGAATCAATGTTTTTCTCCTTCTCCAATTTGCATTGGTGATTCATTTTTTCTTGATATTTGATGTTAATTCAATAATGAGATTAAACAACCCTAAAAAATCCTACTACACTTGGATTATGCAATATAAGCATCTCATATTGAAAATTTCATTAAGAAAATAATATTTTTTCTAGTTTTCAATCCAAAATTGTTGGTTTGCCTTCATGGGTGATTTTAGGGGCAAAATTTTGCTCAGGGGTGAAATTAAAGGGTTCCAAATTTTTATTGGGTGATTTTTTTATATTGCAGTGGTTTTTTTAAACTTTAATTTTTCGTCCCTAATTTATTTAAAAAGAAAATAGTATAGAGGGTTAGTCCAGGTTTTTATGAGGGAAAGAAGAAAAAAAATGTATTTAAGTCCTGCATTTTGGAGCTCCAAGCTTCCATTTGCCCCATTTCCAAAAATACAAAAATTTATGGTAGTGAATTCGCCCTCACATTGGGTATAAATCATGGTTTGCAGTTTAATCTGATCCAATTTTGTGGTATTATTCCCTCTTTGGTATTACCTTTCCACAAATCATATGCCACAGAGGTATTGTTTGAAGTGTTCCCTAACCCCCAAGCATAGTGGACAATAATATTCCCTTCGTGATCACAGACTATCCCCCAACACCTGTTACCTCTCGTTGTCAAACATTGTGGACAATTAATGAACAAGTCATTTTCAAGTTTTGATTTAACACAAAAACTACATAAGGTATACCAATTTTTAACACCCTTTATATCTCACATCAATCCTAGGAAACATAAAATCAAAGCTTCAACCAAAAAAAATCATTCAACTAGAACAAAAGGTCCATCATCACTCAACCAATGGATACTCATAATAGAATTTTAAGATCAAATTCCTAATATTTAAAATCATAATCCTATCTTGATGTCCTCATCAAACTATTGAAACAAAAACCCCGAGGTTTTTAAGTCAGTGTTATATACCACTTAAACAAATATATTATACATTTAAAAATTACTTCCTAAAATTTTGTTTAATAAGGACAAACTTGCATGAGTTCCATAGTGAAATAGGGAATTGGACAATTTCTAAAATGTCATGGGATAAGATAATTTATCATCTTTTTGATACTAAGAAGGTGGATGATAAAATAACATGTTCTCTTAGAATTCCCTGGGTATGCCCACATTAAATTCCAATTACAAAACCAAACCGTATTACAAAATATAACTATGTATGTGATATTCATCAACACCAATTCTTGAACCTATACATATCTAAAGAGTTACTTCCATAACTCACATGAAAATATGGAAATCTCATCCATAAGACAACTACATCCTCCATACATTCATTTATATGGTTTCCACAACCATCCAACACATTTGATTCAGTATACCCTTTTGCTTCAATACTCAAGATGTACAAATATGTATCACTCTTGCTACCTAAAATCATATTAGGAAAGACATAAGTGTTAAAGTCAACTCATGAACAAATTCAAATATTATCAAGGAATACACCAAAAATCCAATCTTAATCAACATTCCACAATAAACACAAGTAACACTCTATAGGTGCCACAATTTCCTTCTAAAATCTACTCAAAACATATCTAAGCTTCAAGATCACATGCAACAACATAACCATTTAAATATTGGCATTTTCAAAGCAATGTCAAACAATGAGGCTCGAGCACTCAGTAATCCTTTGGAGAAGAGAGATAAGTTTTAGGAGATTTAGGTTGTGGATATGATAAAATCATCGATCTACATGATGCAAGCTTAGTAGATATAAATTCTCTCTAAGATTTTAGACCAGGATACCCAAGACACTTAGATTTGTAGTATTTGGAAGCATTTGTAGATATAGAATGGGAAGAAATAATGTAGATGCAACTAGTAGAACTAGATTAAGAGAAAGATCAATATTTCATTGTTGGTGTTTCAATTGTGTTAAGTGGACCAAGTAGTTAGATGTATTCAAGAAATTTTTGGCTCATGCTCTTACCTTTATTCAAGAATTGGCCTCTTCATTTCAAGGGGAATTAGAATATCAGTTAACATCGAAGCAATAGAATTGACTCAAGGGTGATTCAATGGGTTTGGTAGAGGCTTGTTGGCCTTCACTTGCTTTGGGATTTTTGTGCAAGAAATAAGAATGATGGGAATTGTGAGATTTGGATAGCTTTGACCATTTCAAATGGACCCTCAACTTTAGCTAAAGAACAAGTGGGAAAAAACATTTTTGCAGGTTAAGTTGGGTAGTATTTATTATGTAAGCATAGTGTTGTGAAAGGCAACCATTGTTAGTTAAGCCCAAAATTGACATGTCAGGAATGCCCTAAAACTCGTAAAATTCAAAGAAAAGGGATGGATCCTAGTTTGGTCACTATTATAGTCAAAATTATACAACATATAAACATAATTCCCAACAAAAATTCAATGACTTTCTTAAATAGCCCTCTTCATTGCATCTTACTTGAAAATAAAAGTATCATTCCACAATGTTTACTAATGCATGCTCAACATCTCTTGAAGCTTAATCTACCTACAGAAAATGAGGGGTATTTATGCCTATACCTATTTTATACTGCAAATCATTGTTGTCATTTCCATTACATAATCCTTTTCATTTAAATCAAATGGAAACTCATTACAGAGACCTTTCTGCAAGATTTACAACATTTTCTAGTGTCTCTGGGTCTTATAGGAATTCCTCAAATTGCTTTTGAAAGCCAAAGAAATTATTCACAGTCCTTCAAAGTGAAGTGTGACATAGTTTCCTAAATATTCATGCATATTCTCAGCACCAACTGTTACAAATCCATTACGAATCCAATAAGGCACAATGTTGTCATTACAAGCAGTAGATCTTTGATGGAGGATTTAAAATGACAAATGGTTTGTATTTTTAGACTCCTCATGACTTGTACATCACTTTGGACTATCTGGAGGAAACTTTTGCTCAAATATAGAATGCATGAAGAGAAAAACACCACTTGAAATTGACCTTTCTGCCACATTTTGGAGCAGCACGCTACGCTTTCTAAGTACTTTTGGGAGAAGATGAGTTTGAAGGGCCAGATCATGTCAATTTTGTTTCTTAAGAATTTCATCAATTCGTAGACATCCCTAGCTTTATAGAACACTTTTTAGATCTATATTTGGACCTTGGGAAGGCCTCCAAAACTCCATTTTGCCTAGCATGCTACGCTTTCTATCAGTTTCACTACGCTTTGTCCTGGAATTGGTTTTTTTGGCAATTTTTTGCCAAATTTGACATCGATGAAGTAAAATGTTACTTTTTGATGTGGTAATGATGTAATAGGGTGTAAATGAGTCAATTATAGTGATTTTGAGGTAGATTCATGCTTGGACATCAATTTTTGGTCAAATGTATTGGTTGAGGAAAAATGGGGATTGGTTGTAACCTCCCTAGATTCTTGTAACCTCTCTAGATATATCACACAACCTCCTAAAACATGAAAACTTTAACACTCTACCATAATTCTCATCTAATTCATGTATTCATAGTTCACTTAACATTATAGCATGGATGTATTCTACTCTCTTCCCTCATTAATATATCATTCCATGTTTTCCCTATGAAACTATAATAACTTTATATATAATTTCCTGTATATATTCATTTTTTTAATTGAATCATAATCCATGTGTTTCCAGATGTTTCCTAGTCTTTTTTCTCATAGTCCAAGTGTCTTAGGTTTTATCCCTAGGGGGACCAAGGAAACATGGAGGAGGAAATGAGGACCATGGGTGATGTGGTTGTTAATGTTTAAGACATTATTATAGATGTTTGCATTTCATTAGATAACAATAGCATAATCCAAGATCACTGAGAAATACACAATCACAAGAGACACAACATTTATCCTGGGAAACCCTATAGGGGAAGAAAACCCAACAAAACTTCCTTAATACAGATAGCCAATACAATGCCAAGAGTTCTCTATGCTAAAACAGAAAGTCCTCTCCAAGATATGTGACACTCTCTCTCTCCTTTGTCGGTAACAGATAAGAAATTGTCTCTCAAGCTGAGCAAGTGAGTTGTGTCTAAGTGAGGTGCTAGACTCCTTTAATTATACAAGTCTGGCATGTGTGAAGTGTCTCTTCATTGGCAGGGCTGACTTCTTATTATGCCTATTATAATTGTCTTTTGACCAATCCACAAAAAGGGATTTGGTCCTATTATAATAATCAACATGATCAATCCACAATGGGGATTGATCCTATGAATAATATATCAATAATAATAAGAAAAATCTTTGTAGTTACAATATTTCAACACTCCCCCTTAACCTGAAGGGTATTCTTTAGCAGCATCATGCGAGAAAGAGAGGACAACAGCATCAACAACATCAAATGGAAGGACATCATCATCAATATCATCTTGGATGGCGTATCTATAAATCATCGAAAGTTTTCTTCATCAGCAACATCATCATTCTCAAAGGAATGCCATCATCATCTGCATCAATATGTATTAGTATAAAAAAATGATACATCATCATCATCACAACACAAGGCTATCTCATCATAATACAAGACTAGCTTTGCATCACAACTGTCAAGATGGAAGCTCAGTACTTGTCTCATCTCAATGTCTTGCTTTACGTCATAGCACTCAAGTTGGAAGCAAGATACTAGACTGGCTTTACGTCTCAGCTATCAAGTTGGAAGCACAGTACTAGTCTCATCTCATTGTCTTGGTTTACATCACAGCACTCAATATGGAAGCAATATACTCTTCCTGCTTTACATCACAACCATTTGGTCGGAAGTAGGATACTAGACTAGATTTACGTCATAGCTATCCAGCTAAAATCTCAGTGCTAGTCTCATCATATCATCTTGCTTTATGTCACAACCATCAGGTCAGAAGCAAGGTACACATCCTGCTTTATGTCACAACCATCAGGTTGGAAGCATGGAATTAGACTTTCTTTACATCACAACTATACAACCAGAAGCATAGTATTAGTCACACATCATCTTTCTTTACATCACAACCATCAGGTCGGAAGAAAGGAACATATCATCTTTCTTTACGTCTAACAACTTGGTCAGAAGAAAGGAATACATCTCATGTTTCTTTACATCTGAAAACTTGGTTAGAAGCAAGGAACACATCTCATCTTGCTTTACGTCTGAAAACTTGGTTAGAAGCAAGGAACAACACATCTTGCTTTATGTCTAACAAATAGGTCAGAAGCAAGGAACAACATCTCGTCTTGCTTTACGTCTGATAGCTAGGTCAGAAGTAAGGAACATCATCTCATCTTGCTTTATGTCTGACATCTAGGTCAGAAGCAAGGAACATCATCTCATCTTGCTTTACGTCTAACAACTAGGTCAGAAGCAAGGAACATCATCTCATCTTGCTTTACGTCTGACAACTAGGTCAGAAGCAAGGAACATCATCTCATCTTGCTTTATGTCTGACAACTAGGTCAGAAGCAAGGAACATCATCTCATCTTGCTTTATGTCTGACAACTGGGTCAGAAGCAAGATGCACTTCCTGCTTTACATCACAACCACATGGTCGAAAGTAGGGAATATCTCATCACAACAACTAATCCCCCTTTCGAGGAAGGTTCTTTCGGACTATGCCAAGATTATTTCAGAAGTACTCAAACTTCACATGAGATAGGGGCTTGGTAAACACATCAGCGACCTGTTCATCCATGCTAATGTACTAGAGATTCAAGGCTCCTCTCTGTACCATGTCGTGGATGTAATGATAGCAGATCTCTATGTGCTTTGACCTGTCATGGAATACAAGATTCTCTGTCATCTTTATGCAGCTCTGGTTGTCACATAGAATCATGGTTTCTCTCATCTCTAAGTCAAATAGGTCGGTCAACAACTTTCGAAGCCATATAGCTTCGCAGCTAGCAGAACATGCAACAATGTATTATGCTTCTGTTGTGATGAGAGCAATACTCGATTGCTTCCTACTCTTCCATGAGATCATAGTTGATCCCAAACTGAAATGACATCCTGAAGTGCTTTTCTTGTCAGAAACACTTCTTGCCCAATCTGCATCAGTATATCCACTCAATGTGAAATTATGATCTCCATCATAGCTGAGACCATAATCTATTGTACCTTTAAGGTACCTCATCACATGTTTTGCAGCCACTAGGTGAACACGTCTGGGTTCTACCAAAAATTGACTCAAGGTGTTCATGGAAAAACAAATGTCTGGTCTGGTGTTCATCAGGTACATCAGCAATCCAATAATCTGTCTATACAATGTGGCATCAATCAATTCTGACGAAGTATCGACCAACAGCTTCAGCTTTTCTTCCATGAGTGTATTCATGGGCTTGCATTCCAACATGTTGAATCTCTTTAAGATTTCGATCGTGTACTTCCCTTGGTTAAGGAAGATCCTCTTAGGACTCTGCCATACCTCAATACCTAAGAAATAATTCTTTAGGCCAAGGTCTTTCATTTCACATTATGAGGCAAGTCTCTTTTTACGTTCAGTGATGAGATTTTCTTCTCCAGTTAAGAATAAGTCATCCACATATAACAATAAGATTACTGGCTCATTGTTCATGATTTTGAAGTAGATATTAGAGTCTTCTTTACTCTTGGTAAAGCCTAAGCTCATCAAGAATTTTGTCTATACGGACATACCAAGCTCTAGGAGCTTGCTTCAATCTGTATAAGGCTTTCTTCAATTTGCGGACATGAGACTTCCTCTCTTCAACCTCAAATCCTTGAGGTTGATCTATATACACTTCCTCTTCGATGACACCATTTAGGAAGGTTGTCTTCACATCCATCTGGTGCATCTTCCACTTCATGTTAGCTGCAATAGCTATGATGGTTCTGATCGAAGTGTATCTGGCCATAGGAGAAAATGTCTCTTCATAGTCAATGCCTTCCTTCTGGGAAAAGCCATGAGTGACAAGTATTGCTTTATACTTCTCAATACTTCCATCAGTAGCATGTTTTATTTTGAGGAGCCATTTGTAGGATACTCCATCTTTATTTTTCAGTCTGGGAACTATTTCCCATACTTTGTTCTTCATTCTGGATTGGTATTCCTCTATCATGGAATCTGCCCATTCTTTCCTCTGAATGGCTACTTCAAGGCAGGTAGGCTCCTCTTCTAGGAGATCACACATCAAAGCCGCATAACTGGAGAATGGCTTTGGTCTTTTCACCTGTCTCGTAGTTATTTCGGGAATTCCATACTTCTCTCCATCTTGAATAAGCTCTCTAGCCCAAGATGGATTTCTTTTATGGAGGATCATCATCTGAGGAGGTTCTCATCATTTGAGGAGGGTCTTTCACTTCTACTATATCATGGTCTTCTATAATTTCCTCATCCAGGGAAGTTGTGACTTCCCTCACTAGTTCTACAACTCTAGGAACCTCCCTCATTATAGTATTGGGGATTATGGGTTCTTCTTCATATACCTCTTCAATATGGCATAGTTTAGATTTTTTGAGTGTTGCATCTTCATCAAGGGTCACATCCCTACTAATCTCAATGTGATGTTGACCTAGTATATAGATTTTGAAGGCCTTGGAGACTTCACAATATCCCACAAATATTCCCTTCTTTCCTGAAGGGTCCATCTTGTTTTCTCTTTTCTTTAGGTATATGAATAAACACTAGACAACCAAATATTTTGAGATGGCTTACCTCTGGCTTCTTTCCGATGAACATCTCTTATAGTGTCTTAAGCCCAAGTGTGTTATGGGATAATCGATTCTGCACATAAACAACTACCATTACTGCTTCTTCCCATAAGCACATAGGAAAATGTTAATCATGGATCATAGTCTTCACAGCTTCCAGTATGGTTTTGTTCTTCCATTCAGCTACACCATTTTGTTGAGGATCCTCTTGATTGCAACATATTTACAGAAGTTCATAAAATATTTTGAGGTATATTCTCCTTCATTACCTGACCTGAGTATCTTAATCTTCTTTTCAGAAAGATTCTCTATCAAGGCTTTGAATTCCTTGAACTTGTTGAACACTTCAAATATATTCAGGTCGTAATCATCAATGAATGATACATAGTATACATACCCACTAATGGAGGATGATGGCATTGGGCCACATACATCTAAATGAATGAGTTCTAGGACTCCTTATGCCTTGTTGTCCCTCTTCGGAAATGAGTTCTTGATGTTCTTCCCTTGTGCACATCCATTGCATACGCCTACATGATCACCTTTGAGTTCTGGTAAACCTGTGACCACTTTGCATATGTATGGTAGCACCTTGTAGTTGAAGTGATCTAATCTTCTATGCCAATATTCTTCAATGGCATGGGTCATGGAAGCTTTTGAATGACCCTTTAGCTTATGTGAGCCATGTTCTTCTTTTCCAATGATGATTGCTTCATTTATGGCCTCTCCTTTAGCACGTTGCCTTCTACAACCTTCGCTATAGCTTCCTCATGTGACCTGGAGCAAGGTCAACAAAACAACAAGCAAGAATAATATCCTTATGATAATATAAAGCAATAACACGAACAATCATCACAGTAGCTCCTTTAGAGCTATCACTTATAATTTATCTGAAGAAAAGATTAAAGGTAAGGAATACAATACGAAATGAGGTCAACACTCTCATAGTGTTGTGACCAAGCATTCTTCCATGGCAACCTGGAACTAACACACGAGATTTCTCCTAGAGGAGGTGTTAGTTGTATCAGGCAAAGTATTTACCTCTATATGCTCACATGATATCAAGTATAATTCGTTACGATGACTGTTATCTTAACTATAGTCATCAACTTGTCATGTGTACCTTTGAATCTTATTAATCTTGATTAATCAAACCTGGAGCCTTGTCCTCAAGAATGAGTGCTTGATTTTCTTCCAGGTCTCCTTCACTCAAGTGATGAGTTCTTTCTTCAACCTATCTGTTGTACTAAGATAATACACTATCTTGATAGAAGGTTAGGTTAGAGGATAATATTTATGATCAACTTTTAATCTTTCTATTAATTTGATCATAGCTTCACATGCAATACTAATCAAGATAATGTCATGACAAATAGATGCATATCAGAATAATCACACCTGGGTTACATCATTCCTCTGAATGTGTTGGATCTTGAGATCCTTCTGGATCTATGGCAAGAGATCCCTTCTCCTGCAAATACTCTTTATGGTTTAACCATTAAACATATGTAAGTACATACCTCTGATAGCATTTGTAGGTAGTGGCTCCATCTGGTAACAACGGTAATCATTGCCAACTCTTTAAGAAAACTTCAAGGGTGATTGCAACTAGTTCTATGGCTGCAACTGCAACTGGTACTACAACTACAACTGGTTCTGAGACTGCAACTTAGGGTTTTATGAGGAAACCCTAATTTTTCAAACTTCAAATTTTGAAATTCTGATCCAGGGGATAGATGCGTTGGGCTGAGGCGAGTTAGTTGGTGTAGTTAGAATTTCAAAAATCCAATTTTTTCTCCTTCAAATCTGATCTGTGGATTTCTGGATTGGTGCTTCTAGTACCTCTGGTACTTCTGGTATTGGTTTTCTGGTACTTTGTGAAACTAGGGTTTCACTTTCTGGGAGATCCATCCACTGAAAAGGTGTGTTGATAATGCCAAATTGATCCTTAGGGGAGGGCACAACTTTTAAGATAGTTTTAGGGATAAAAAGCTTCACTTTTGAAAAACCCTAATTTGCAAGTATGACAATACTGACATTTTTCTCTTGCGAAAGATGCTTCCTTCAGCTTAGCTCTGATACCATGTTAATTTTTAAGCCATTATTATAGATGTTTTCATTTCATTAGATAACAATAGCATAATCCAAGATCACTGAGAAATACACAATCACAAGAGACACAACATTTATCTTGGGAAACCCTCTAGGGGAAGAAAACCCAGCAAAACTTCCTTAATATAGATAGACAATACAATGCCAAGAGATATCTATGCTAAAATAGAAAGTCCTCTCCAAGATATGTGCCACTCTCTCTCTCCTTTGCCGGTAACAGATCAAAACTTATCTCTCAAACTGAGCAAGTGAGTTGTGTCTAAGTGAGGTGCTAGCCTCCTTTATGTATACAAGTATGGCACATGTGAAGTGTCTCTTCACTGGCAGGGCCGAATTCTCAAACTGGGTGGGTAAACCCACCTTTATTATATTTCTAGGTCTCTTTATTAATTGTTGGGGCCAACTACTTATTCTGCCTATTATAATTGTCTTTTGATCAATCTGCAAAAGGGGATTTGGTCCTATTACAATAACTGACACGATCAATCCACAATGGGGATTGATCCTATGAGTAATATGTCAATAATAATAAGAATACTCTTTGCAATTACAATATTTCAATATTGGTGATAAAAAGGAGTTTCCTACTGGGTCCACTCGAAGATTAGCCTAGGGCCATTTGCAGGGTTGGTCAGTTCTTGGCTTGTTATCATTTCACTCGGTAGCACATGGGTGGTAAGTGTAGTGAAAACTCATCTTGGGAGGCGCTTTGAAAGAGCACTCTTCTCCACTTGTTGTGGAGTTTGGGCTATCATTGTGGCTCCCTTGCAGGGCTTTGCATTTGTATTCCTTGGGAAAATTCTTGGTAACACATGAGTTGTGTTGTGGGCTCTTCAGATGGTAGCATGATCTAGTATATATAGGTTGGATTTGAGTCATTGAGATCCTTTTTGGATGATGAGATTTCTTGTGGTTTTCATTTTCCAAGTCCTATTGTATTGTTGGCTCCATGAAGCCAATGTGATGTATTGTGTTTTATTTTGTTGACGGTGGAGTTTTTCCATTCGTGCGAAAGGTGGTGCGAGAAACGAGCTGGTTGTTGGGTTTGCCTGAATATTGGCCTTGGTTCATTTGTAGGGTGGTCGACATCTAGTACGTGGGTGATAGTGAAGACAAGTGTGTACATTTCTGGAAAAGTGGATGTACAGGACCGTACAACCGAGGAGTTTCTAGGGTTTGCAGGTGTTGTCTATAGTTTTTTGTATTTCTCTATGGGCCATTTTCCTTGTAAGGGAGCCTTTGTAGGCTTTGATATTATTCTAATGATAAGATGATTTGAAGGAAAAAAATATTTGTGTGTTAAGAATTAGTTTATTTTCTTCCTCTATTTATTTTAGTTAATTATTCCAGTGATGTATTTTGTTTTTTGAGTTGCTAATCTAATTTACAGTAAGGAAATCACTAGTAAACAATTTACCTAGGTGCCAGGGTTAGAAAGTTAACAATAATATAGAATCGATAATGAATGAATGAGATATGATTGATAAAATGATCCTTGTGATTGTATACTTGTTTGCATTGATTGGTTAGGAATGCTTGTGTCTCTTAGGTTATGTCCCTTTGTTATTGTTATTGTTGTATTTAAATTTATTACATTGTGTTTGTCTCTTATATTATAATTTAATGATGGCTCTTTGTGAGTGTAGCTAGATAGATCACTAGTGGTATAAAAGTGATTCTTTCTACTATTTGGGTGTTATAATTCTATAGGTTTCATTCCCTATTGTCCGGGTGCCAAACTTCTATTGGTTTCCATACCTTATTGACTAGGTGTTAGAGCTTTCTACCAAAAGAAAACAAAACTTTAGATTGGGAGGCTATCCATTTACACTCCAATTTTCTATCCACTATTATTTTCATGAGTCATTGTAAAACACTAAAAGGTTAACCTCTATTATGAAATGTTTACTTTTGTGCATTTGGTGGTTTAGAACTTCATTTTTCATCCCGAGACTTCACCAAGGGTTCAACATTGACCCGATCTACAGTTTGACATCTTCTTTGGAGTATTTGGATATCTTTGGCATCAGGGCCAAATTGTTGAGGGTATCCAATCTTCCATCAGAGTGTGACCTATCTAGTTGGGGGGTTTGGCACTTCATACGACCTAGATCTCATCTCATTATTCATGCATTGTATCCAGGTGGCCTTTGGAGGCTTGTAGCTTCTCTCCTTCATCTGGTTGAGGCTTATCTTCATTTTGTTATAATCTATTAGCTATATTGTACAATATCTATAGATCCATTGGATCAAGGTCTTATTCTTTATGAATAATATTGTATCTGAGATATTTGAGTTATCACTTGTGTTATTCATCATGCATCTGGTGGAGGTATGTCCATTTCTATATTTAGGATTGATGACACATGCATTGGTGGAAGATTACTAATGGAGGGCATTAGTGGCACATGGTAGTTCAGATGGGGGATTTTCCATGGATGACTTTCATACTCTTAGAGAGAGAGTGTCTATGATGAGGGTCGACTACCAGCAGTTGTTGATGGATAGGGACTACTTGTTGGGGATTGGCGAGATGTATTACGGGACTCTGAAGGAGTAGAAATTGGAGGTGGACAGACTCACTCAATAACATTTACCATCACCCTTTTCACCCTCTTTAATTATTTTCCCAGCTCTAATGTTTTCTGACATTCTTCCTCATAGACTTATAATGAAACAAATACATGTTTTTTGTTCACCGAGAAGACCCGCAAATCCTTTTTGAAGCGTCATTATTATAGAAAACTTGTCGCAACATCCATCAAATGCAACATATTTATAGATTTTATCACGTTGCAATTCCAATGTTATAAAAACCTAAGTGACTATTAGTATTTTGACTTGGTCAACATACTAAGGTGATCGTTGGAGGGGGAAAACCTAGTTTCCACAATGTCTCAATTGCGACAACAATATTCAGAAATGTGGCAAGAGAGACGTCTATTTCATAAACATGGCAAGAGAGACGACTAGGTGGAAAATGTGGCAAGAGAGACAACAACGTGGCAAGAGAGACGTTTATGTCATAAACATGGCAAGAGAGACAACTAGGTGGAAAATGTGGCAAGAGAGAAAACAACGTGGCAAGAGAGACGTCAACATGAAAAAGGATACATCAACATGGAAAGACCGATGTTATCAAGCAAGATGATTTTTATTTTTTTTTAATTTCCTCTATTTTGCAGACAATTTTTTCCATAACGCTGCAAACATAACGTCAGAATTTTTACAATATGTACTAGTGTAGGACATCTACCCAGGTGGAAATTGTGGGCTGCAATTTCACCTTGATCATATTTTGTGTGGCTATTGGGAAATATCGCCAGTTCTTTTGGGATATGCCCCCTCTACCCAACATTATAACTGATTATTTCATCCTTCACTAATTCCTCTTCCTGTGGCTTTAGACCCCATTGTCGAGTGCTATTGGAAGGTCCAGTGTTATTTGAGAGAAGGGACGTTATGTATTTTAAGACACGAGCATTTTTTTTCTTTGTTCTCCCACACAGACAAAATCCACCTACCCACATATATGTTTCTTTATCAAAATTCTTTATATATGATGACCTTGTGATTACATCTAAAAATTGTGAAATATAATGTGAAGGTCCAGAAATTACAACAAAATCTCTTGTTCATTTATTTACTCTCATCACCATTTTCACACATCCACTTAGCTAACCGAACATCATAGGGGACCCATAGAACCCCCACTATTCTAGACATTTGCTAAATCTCCCTACTATTTTAGGAGGATTTCCTAGTCTCGCCAACTCACTGGCCCCACCTTCTCACACCCTCGTGAGTGCCACTATCTTAGGATCAGCTTTTCTTGGTTCCACTTTACTTGGGTCCAATTCCCAAGGTCAAAAACCCACCCTCTCTCCTTTACATAGAAGCAGGGGGGCAACTTCTCCTCAAGGGGGAAGTACAAACCCACCTAATCACCCTCAAGGGTCAAGTCCACAAAACACTCACACCATGGTAGGAACTAACCCTCAACCACCACTCCAGATGCCATATTTGGATTCTCTCAACATACCATATCTAAGCAAACTGACAAATGATCCTATATTGCATGACCCCACATGGCTTGCAATGCCTACCAAACTACCTTCAAACATTCCCAAGTTTGAAGGAAAGGTAGGAGATGACCCTGCCAACCATGCCATGACCTTCCACTTATGGTGCTCTTCCAACAACATTATGGATGATTCCATCCAACTATGATTATTTCAGCGCACACTCACTAGCCCATCAACCAAGTGGTATGTAGACGAAAAATCAGGGTCCCATGAAACTTTTGAGTCCTTGGCCTAATCATTTTTTAACCTTCTTTCAATTACCAATACGCCATGACAACGGTCTTGAACTACTCTCAGATTTTAAACAAACCTCATCCACACATATCGTTGATCATATTCACGAGTGGTGTCGAAGATGTAATTTGTGCAAAGTAGAAACCACCAACCAATAATGTCTTGATTGGTTTCTCAGATCACTTGTCTCTCTCCTCGGTAAAGATGTGGCTTCCACCTTCCCTCAATTAGAAGAAGAAGTCATCAGTAAGGCTCAACAATACGACCTCATCTATTCACAATCAGGATACTTGTACACAGTATTTCCTGATCTCCCAAGACCCGTGCCATTTGGCTAAGACAAACCTAGGATGTCTCACTCAGCAGACAGATTGATTGGTAACACCACACATCACAATCCACAAACCCAACAACCACCAATGTATAGCACACCTCAATATCCATTGGCCTATGGAGGACTTCCTTATTATCCCTCGCCTCCTTATCAACAACCATATCCTATTGCCCTTCCTCCACCTACTAGTGGGCCACCACCGACACCCACAATACACCCACCTATCCAAACAAGCTCTGGTACTCCATCTACCTCAGCTTATACCCTAAGTACTAGCAAAAGTGTCACGCCTTCCTATGTACCTTACGGATCATTACCACAACATAATATGTACTTTTCATTTCCTATCCCTCCATAGCCCATGGCTCCACCACAAGGACACCCTCACATCGGGGATAATTTTTTTCAACCCTCTCCCATTCATCCATATCAAAATTTTGAACAACTAAACATGGAAAATCTGACCCATCAGTCAAATAATGCCAAAATGAAAGGAAAAAATCGTAACAATAATAACCCAAGCAAAGGCGGAAATCACCCCCAATAGAACCAACCTACTGGGGGTAATCAAAATCAAGGGACTCAGAACCCCCAAGGGGGAAACAACAATAGATGTCAAGGGAAAAATAACAACAATATCTAGACAAATTTCCCTTGTTCCCTTTGCGGTGAGTTTGGCCTTTATACTCATCATTGCCCCCAAATTGTTGACTTTAAATGAATGAAAGAATCTAGAAATAGACCATGTCTTCCTGCACATCCTACCCCGCAACAGTATGCACAACAGCCACCCCCAGCCATGCTGTAGAACCCCATTCCACACCAAGGAGTGATGAACACCCAACAAGACATGCAGCCTACCCCACCACAGTTGGGACAATATCCCAATCCAGGAAAACCCGCAGATCATACTATCCTCCTTAGTAGTGAAGAAGAAGTCCTTCTACAAACATGTGGTCATCAATACAATGCACCTTCTGAGTCTACTCCCATCCCCCCAGAAATAATCCCAGTCCCAATGGGACCCCCTTTGATAATCCCTTGCCCTAACATGGAAACACCTCTTTGCATCCCTCGCATCCCATTATGCAGGATTGTCCACAACCCTCAGGCTAGGGAAGCCCATAATTACAATTCTGTCGATGACTTCGCACAATCCCCAGCTGCCATGTCAGTCTTAGAAGTACTGTAAACTTGTCCCACTCAGTGAAAGTCATTACTTTCCACCTTGGGGGTAGTCGACCCTATTGATACTAAACTCATCACATTTGATCTCGATAGAGGAGAACCTCCCCTCCCTGCTCTCATTGCTTTTCAAATCCCCGTTAAAATTAAGAACATTCCAGTTCATCGATGCATCATTGATAAAGGTGCGTCCACGTGCATCATGTCAAAATTTGTATGGAAGAAACTTGGTTCCCCCAAACTTATACCATCTGCCATTACCTTAAGAGCCTATGATGGACGACCATCTTCTCCTGAAGGACTCTTACAAAATGTCCCCATAGAACTCAGGGGCAAGACCATTCTCATTGACATTGAAGTTATTGATGCCCCACTCAATTACAATATCTCATTCGTTCATAGCTACATATATGCTATGAAGGCAATTGCCTCTTTCATCTTTTGAACCATGATGTTCCCCCATAATAGGATTATCATTACCATCGATCAGGTTTCACATTATGAGCCTAACACTTCTTCCAACATCGATAATATCCTCCCTTTTTTCCATACTAATCTTGATACATACCCACTCATCGAGATGGCCCCCATAATTTTCAAAGACCCATCCTTGCTTGGAACATATCATGGTGCACCACCGCTTATTCATCCTTCCAATCAGGTATGTGTTGTCTCATCTAATACAACTAAAATTAGAGATACCCTCCCTACCAATCAGGCCTCCCAAGGCCACATTCCAGTTTCAGAGACACTCCCCCAAGCTCTCACTCAAATCCCCTTCTGTTACCCTCCACCAGGCGTAAGATATTTCCAAGTATCCGCAACTCTTACCCTTCCCAATATGGTGTTGGAAATTCTAGTATGGTATATACATCCACCCTCCATGGTCCCTCAACCATCCCTCCCTCCTCAAGCCGAAGGAATTCTGATGCAGATTTGAGTACCTACTCCCACAACACCACCAACATCCCCACTCACTATCACCATTGCTACAGCTGGGGGTAGACGTAAAAGGAAAGATCCCACCACTCCCCTACCCCCACGTGTTAAACCTCCTTGCGCACTATGTGAGAAAGATGGACACCCAACCAACAAATGCCCATCTCTACTAGAGTTACGTAACCTAATTCAAGTCAATCAAACACCATCACTGCTCGTCACTTCATCAAGCATTATCGCTACCTCCCCTAACATAAGTAGAAAATGACTGCAAACCAAATTTGTTTGCACCATATGTTCATAATATGGCCATTATACACACCATTGCCTAGCGCTACCTCAATTATGATGGACTTTAACAATAGTACGCCAGAGCTTCCAGCAAGAACCCAATCCATCTGCATCATCCTCACCAAACATCACTAACATCCATTATGTCACGAATTCAGATAAAGAATGTATGAGATTCCCTTGCTCTCTCTATGAATCCTTAGATCATTTTGCATATCAATGTCCTATGATCATTGAATACACGCAATGCCAAGTGGCCCTGATTCAAACTCCTTCACTCCCCCTACAGAATCGATTATTAACCCTACTCCATCACCAGAGGTTCTTCATATTATTTCTCCTTAACCTGAAGCACTCTCTACTCCTTCATGGTTCTTGGATGACTTATACGAGGATTTACCCCCAAATCCCTCCAATTCCCCTGTTCATTTCCCCACAGAAATTTTACACCCAACTACCATTTTTAACCCTCGGTATCTCAATATTTGGTTTATGTCGAGTGAACCATCGCAATATCCTTGCGTTACTCCCCCTACTTCTTCATCACCATATGACAATCACACGGTGATAGTCATCGATATCACTCTTTTAGATCCCTTGTATTCCCGACAATTCCACTATGATGAGGAAATACTTGAGGAATTAATCACCCCCGACTGCCCATGGGATGCACTACACCACAGAGCTCTCTTCCTTTCACAGGAAGCCTTCGCACCTCCTAACCAACACCCCATACACGTAGTCAAAACCAAGGATTTTATCCCATCAGGGCATATCGACTAGTTCAACAACCCTATCCCTGCCCCTAATGATTTTGAAGAAGGCAATATGTCCAACATTTCCCCTACCATCAAAATCGATATTTCCATCAAAAATGGAGTCGTCGAGGAAACCACCATCAGTGCCGCATGCACTCCTGAAGAAATTACTACCTACAAATCCCTCTTCAAAGAATACTGAGATATTTTTGCCTGGTCATACACAGAGATGCCTGGCCTTGATCCCTCTATTGTCAAACATCGCATAGACACCTGGCCTAATATCACACTGGTTCGAATAAAAAACAATGACCACTACACCCATCCAAAGTAGCGACCATCAAAGCTGAGATTGACAAATTACATGTTGTTGGGTTCATCTACCCCATCACCTATACATCATGGGTCTCCAACCTGTCCCCATTAACAAAAAATAGGACACCATCCCTATATGTACAGAATTTCACGATCTCAATCACGTATGTCCCAAAGACAACGTTCCAATGCTTTTCATCGATCAAATTATTGACGTGTGCATAGGCCACGAGGATTTATCCTTCATGGATGGTTTCTCTGGCTACAACCAAATCCAAATCCACCTAGCTGATCAATACAAAACCGCATTCACTACCCCTTGGGGTATTTTTTCATATTGTGTCATGCCTTTTGGCCTCAAGAATGTTGGTGCAACTTTCCAATGAGCCATGACATACATCTTTCATGATCTAGCTCATATCATCCTCGCATACTTGGATGACCTCATAACACGATCCAAGAAATGCACCCAACATCTCGTCGATTTATGAATCATCTTCCAAAGGTGTCGTCAGTACAATATTTTCTTGAACCCCCTCAAGTGTATATTTTGCATCACTATTGGCCACCTTCTCGGGTTCATTGTTTCCCAAAGAAGTATTACCGTGGACCCCCTCAAGGTCCAAGACATCACGGAAATTCCCCCTCCTCGAAATTTACACCAACTGCAGAGCCTACAAGGCAAAGCTAACTTTTTACAATGATTTTTCCCAGACTATGCCACTCGAGCACACAGTTTCCTTTGCTTACTACGCCATGACATCCCATTCCACTAGGATGAACATGCCCAAAATGGTTTCGACGATATTAAAATGACACTCTCCAATGCCCCTTTGATTATTCCACCCAACTGTAACAGTGACTATATCCTCTACATATCAGCATCAGTCGTATTAGTAGCATGAGTTCTCATTCAAATAGGGGATGATGATCATGATCATGTCATTTACTACATTAGTAAAAAACTCTCAGGGACACCCTTGAAATACAATCATGAAGAGAAACTAGCCCTTGCCATCATCCTCGCATTCCAGAAATTGTGACATTACATTCTTCTTCGAACAACCAAAGTTGTAGCAGATTCCAAACCCATGCAATACTTGTTCAGTCGTCAGTAAATTAACAGTAAATTTGCTCGATGGATCATCATCATTCAGGAGCATGATCTCGAATTTTCAACACCCAAGAGAAAGAAATCTCTCATCATCGTCGAACTCATCATGGCTTTCCCCTCCGATACTACCATTTCCCCCGTCAATACTGACTTCCCCAATGAACATCTCTTTTACATCCCCTCGGATGACCCTTGGTATGACGATCTCCTCGTCTATCTATGAACACAAAAATTCAGAAATCACCTCTCCAGAGATGATTGTCGACATATTTGTCACCAGGCCCCATGCTACTTACTCATCGGTGATGTCTTATATTGGCGAGGAGTTGACACAATTCTTCGTCGATGCTTAACTATCGACGAGGACAATCGTGTCTTGAATGAATTCCACATCGGTGCTTGTGGGGGCCACCTCTCAGGGATGTCCACCACTCAGAAAATCATCTGCACAGGTTACTTTTGGCCTACATTATTTCACGATTGCATTCATGTCGTTAAGCGATGTGATAAATGCCAGCTTTATGCCAACAAATCATGATCACCACCTGCTCTTCTACACCCAGTCATTACTGCAGGTGCCTTTTGTAAATGGGGCATCGACTTCATGACTTGCAACCCCCCATCCAGCAATGGACACAAATACATCATCGTTGCAATCGATTACTTCACAAAATGGGATGAAGCCATGCCTAACTTCAACAACACCACTGACATAGCAGCACGTTTTTTCTTTAACCATGCCATATCCCGCTTTGGAGTACCACTCCAACTAGTGTCTGATCACGAGAAACATTTCAAGAATGATATTTTTGTTGAACTCTCATCCAGGTTAGGCTTCTCCCACGATTTTGCCTCACCATACTACCCTCAGGTCAATGGACAGATCGAAGCAGTCAATAAATTCCTCAAGACCATGTTGCAGGTCACGATTAATAAACATAAGACCAATTGGCATCATATGTTATTTTCTACGCTATGGTCTTACCGTACAGCCATGAAAACTACCATTGGTTTCACACTATTTCATCTAGTCCACGGGATCGAGGCCACTCTTCCTATCGAGTGCTAAATTCCCACCTTACGCACTGCGATTAAGCTATTACGTGACACTACTCCAATAGAGATGTGTTTGCTGAACTTAGAGTCCCTAGATGAAGATCATCGATCTTCATTATAGAACAATGAAGCAACCAAAAAATGGTCAAAATCCACCTTTGATCGCCATGTCAACCTTCACTCATTTCCCGAAGGCGACGTCGTCCTTTCTTACGATATCTCTCACGATACCCTCATCCATGGAAAATTTGAGTCACTATGGCATGGACCTTACATTATCCATCATTGCCTCACTAAAGGCACATACATCCCGGTTTCCCCTGAGGGCACCCCCTCAAAGAACTCGTCAATGGGTTGTACTTAAATAAATTTTATGCATGAGTGTAGCCATTCTACACTAGGTTATTTCTTTTGTAGTGTTTTTAATCATTTTTTCCATACCTCACGTCTAAACTGTCATTTGTGTTATTGACATATGCCTCCTCCATTGGCCTACCACATCAGTTAAACCAACAATGCCAGTCGTTGGACACAGAATATCGCTTCGGTCGCTTGGGCCCTCTATTCCCCCTCACATGAATTGCTCCACTCCAGTGGCATATGTTTGGGCTCAGCAACCAAAAACCAAGCAGAATACATCATCGTCATTGGTATCATCACCAAGGCTAGCCACCATCATATTTGTCACCTTAGCATCGTATTAGATTCCCAACTAGTTGTCTTCCAGCTCAACAATGTGTATCGTGTCCGCGATCCTTGCCTCTTTTGCAAATACCTGCAAGTTAGACTTTTATCTCGACATTTTGATTTCATTACATTTACACATATTCCAAGACAATTTAATCAAATAGCATATAACATGGCTAATCTAGTGCTAGATTGGCATTTATCACATCAAAGTACCAGTATGCATATGTAAATCATCAACCATCTGTTACAGCATATAAATTAGACTTCAGTAGCAACACATAAAACACATGTGAACATCACAAGGATCCCAAAATGTGTGTGTATATATATATATATATATATATATTGGTCAAATGTTCCATCAAAATGTTTACAAAAAATAGAGTACATCTTGTACAAACATCCGTAGGCCGGTGAATCACCTCATCCCTATCAATACAAAAATGGATGTCACAACTATACAAAATGGGCTCACCAGCCTATATAAAATACAAAAATACATACAGAGACACTCATGGTGCCTCTAGAGCACCACCACCTAGCCCTCCCTCAGGAGGTGGTGCCCTACCCGCTATCGGTCCCTCCGTACCTGGAGTTAGCTGCCCAGTCATCGCAACACTTGCAACTGTTTCTCTCCAAAACATGGTCCACCACATCAACAGAGTCCCCACACACTGATCTAGGACACCCTCGTCTTGTATACGCAACCACATGCCCTCAGGCACTCCTTGTAGCACCGCCTCCAAGCAGCAGTGAATATCTTCAAACTCTCCCCCGGCCTAGGCCAGAGAAGCATGTGATGGCCCTACACCAGGGTCATCAAAATGACATCTCCTAGACACTCTCTCATTGTCAAAAGGCCTTGCCCCAACATCCTCTCGTCGTCATCTCTCTCCTGCCCATGGCTCTCCCCGCTGAGGTCTCACTGAACCCTAATGAGCTGACACTCTAACCAACTCAACCTCACACCCGCGAGGTCCCACATCTGCACATACAACAAACGAATGATAGCATCAACATCCATCTATACACAATACACATGCTATACTATCTAAAGATCAAGCCATCAAAAAATACATCGTACCTCTCTGGTCGAATACCTCTCTTGGAGGTAATACCATCTCCGAATCACCCTGGAAGTCCACCCCACAGTACGGATACTGCAGTGTGATCTGCGGCATATTCTGCCACACATGTGCATCCTCAGTCATGAAATAATGGCCACCCTCCCCACCACCATGATGGATCAAGATCCTAGACCACGGCTTCAGTCGCGACTCTCTAACCACGTGCACCCAACAACACTCTAGGGCACAACATCGGCACCCTCTCCAAAAACCATGCCACCAAGATGGACCCAAACACAAACTCCCATGAGTCCACAGTACGACACCTGTCCAGCTACCCTACCATCTTGGCATGTAGCATCAAGCCCTAGGAAAAATGCTCTCCTACCAGTTTCGTCTCCATAATCCTCAGTTGACCACCACTGATTTGCTTAGTCATGAGGGACCCATATACCCTCACAACCATCACTTCCACGCAACAATGAACCAGGGCATCCATCACCCCAATACTCACCACGGATCCTGACATGAATTCATCCCGCGTACAATACCTTCGGCCTAAGGTAGCCAACTACCCATCTCCAGGTACTATGGGCTCCGATGGTAAGAGAGTTCACCGAAAAGGGAGCCCAATCAGAAAATAAACATCCTCCACCATAGTGAACACTAGTTGCTCACCCCGCACCATAAAACAATGCAGATGTAGACTCCACATCCAAATCAAGAACTGCAGAAGGTACTCTTGGGCCCTTACCAAGGGGCACTTAAAGAACTTCAGTAGCCCAAAAGTTGCCAAAGTGTCACAAACCGTCGGCTCCTCATTGGTCACGGCCTCCCTGAGTTCTAACCAATCTCTCTCTCTCCAATGAACCGGCATCATCCAAATGATCACCTAAATCCACATAATCTAGTTCTCGATCAACAATCTCAACCATAAACACATCAACATCTCCAAAAAAGATAAGTTTTGCACCCTTCAGCTTTGCCTCTAAGGCGCAGTTGTTTAACCCCACAGGTGTGCACACATGCATGCCTGTTCATCCCACAGGCCCACCCACATACACACATGTTGGCCATACAGAGGCGCCTTCATGCTCCCTTATCACATATATAGGCGTGCATCATAGCATAGCATGCCTGTTCACTACATAGTTGTGCACACATGAACAACTATTAAGATTACAGGTGTGCATACCATGCATGCATGTTTCCCCCATTAGGGTGCCCCCGTGCACAGATATCTGTATTACAGGTGTGCACCCATGTGCGTATATTTATCGATCGCCCGTGCACTAGGGGGACCACACCCACAGAACCCCCTGTACAGCCCTCTGTACAGGCCCTGCCCAAAAATAGAAACCCTAATTTTATGTGGGACAATAAGACAACTAACCTGAAGCTCACTGGTCCTGAATCGACTGCCTCATTCTCTTGGAATCTCCAAATCTCCTCTAAATATCTCTCGTCCAATCACTCTGATAGTAGGTATAAATGAGGTGGCATTGTGGGCCCTACAACTATGTATAGTTCTTCTTTGCCACACTTCTAGATTCCATTTTGGGAGCTCCGACCGTCCATTTTTCGATCCGTCTTCAGCCACAGTATCAACATCTTGTCTACTACACCATTTCATTCCTCGGGCCACTTTCCATCCTTAGCCCTCGAGCGAAATTTTTCTCTTATTATGCTCAGGTATGCATGCTTACATTATTGAATAACTACTCTATGATCTTTCTCTTCAGATATCGTTCATGTTAGGTATTCGTTTTTCATGTGTGAAGGTACTTGTTCATCATATCTCAATAGTCTCCCTTCAGGTATATTATTGACACTGGGATGTAGTCTTTCCCCTTGAATATCACAATGCATTTTCCAGTTATACCCTCTGATCTTTGCCTCTAGGATATCTATATCTAGCTCGACAGTATTGTCACCTCCACTGCATTTCAGTACTGTCACCCGGTAGAACTCTCACCCACATGAGTTGTCCCATTCATAGTCCCCCTTGGCACTTTGACACTCATGGTGTTTTCACCCTTTAGGGATGGGAGTCCCTATAGTCTTACGCATTGTCGAGAACTAACCACATACTCCTTCTCCTCATTTTTCTAGCTTGCCCAATGGACTCCCAGGATACTTCATAATGGCTCTAGTTTCAACTGCACCTCCGCAATATCATTAACCATCCATTTCATCCACCATCAGTTTTCACATCCACAAATTTTCCACCATACATTTAGCTAATACAGAAACCCACCTACAGGACCCTAACCCTCCACTTGTTTTTCCAAGCAACTTGTACCATCATCAGGCCAACCCATCTTACATTGGGGCACTCATTTCTGTATCTGTACACTCATCCCAAATTATTCTTTATTCATTTAGTAATTATAAAAATCCTTTGTTTCCAGCATTTACATATCTTTTTGTTGTCTCCCTTGGCGACCTTTTTTTTCCTGGAAAAGAAACCCATGTTTCCCTTGGTTGGGGCATTCCTTATCCTCTACCCTTGTTGACATTGGTCATAAACCCCAAGTATCCCACAGTCCATATACATCTGATCTCTGAGTTTCTCTACTTTGTCACTCCTCTGGCACAATTTAACCCACGTTTAGTCGTCCCCCTAATGCTAGATTCAGTTTCACAGTTGCTACCACTTTGCATATGTCCCCAACCAAGGACAGTCTTGAGCCTCACCACTCTTGGACTTCGTCCTTATTACTCATCAGTTCCTGATTTTTTCCAAATGGATTTCATGAATCCCTCTGCTTCTCAAAGTCACATCTCCCCTTATGTCGACATCATCACAGTTTCTAGTAGGGCGACAGTATCTTGACTCTCATTACATCTACCATGAGGAGTCTCAGATGGCACAGAGAGAACCACCATTTCTCTCTGATGTTGTTGACCCCCACCACATTCGAATTCAACACTTTCTCATGTTGTAGTGGGTCTTACTTTGCGACTATTGCAGTTGTTTCTATATTTTCCTAAGACCTCTAAATTTTGTTAGGCCATCAATGCCAGCAAACCAGCGACACTCCTTAGGTGTCATCGCCTCCTTTTAGAGTATTGATCACCATCAGAATTGTCCTCTACTCAACATGCCCCTAAGGGAGATGCAGTAATCTACACCAACACACAACTTCAGTTACTGTATCACACATCTTTTTTAGTTACAAAAACACAAGCATGGGGCATGCCCGCCTAGTTTGTACATAGTATATTTTTGCACCTTGCAAAAGGTTTGGTCGAATAGGTTCCCCTCTCCCTCCAACGGGTCTCTCTTGATACTCCCCTTATCACTCTTTTTTACAATGGTACTCTCAATAGAAGAAACATTGATGAATTTCGCTATATGTATGCTCCTAACCTCATCCATCAGGGGGCATCTGTTATCACTGAAAATTTGTCCGCAAATGCTTACAGGAATCCAACATCTTCAAAACAGCTATTTGTTCACCCATGGACAAAAAATTACCAAAAATACATTTCCAAAAGGTCCAAAACTATACAACTAGTTATAAAATTTGCATGCATTAAGGATATACAGGACGTGCGTGCACATGCGCCAATCGAAAATTCCCAAAAAGAGTGCATGCACCTGAGGCATGACTGTGGACGCTAAAAGTCGCGCACACCTCAGAATGACACATTTATGATGTTGGTCGGCTTCCCACCCACTTTTGGTTCAACTTCCAAGTCGATTTGACAACCAAATCTCAGCTGAATCTGGCTAGGTGGTTGGTCAAGGACCTAAGGGTGCCCTAAATGGCCCCTTGTTCACACTAAAGGCTGGTTGAATAATGCCTCAAAGTTATGCTATAAAAAGAGGCCATGGGTGCACTACATTTTCAAGGAATTCATTTGTATTGTTATGCTGCCTATATTCTCTTGGAGGATCCTCTTTCCTTGTCAAGAGCATACAAGAATCATTTCATTGGAGCTATTCACATCACCTCTTGAGTGAATGAGCTTGGGATTCTTTCACCATTTATTTCAAGTTTTCTAGTTGTAAGAAGAGCTCAATATTGGGGGTTCAAGAGCCCTCCCTTGGAGGAAGAGGGGACCCAAAGTCTCACTTTCTCTTCAGTGTTTTATTTCCACTAATATACTCCTTTCCATTAGTTGCATGAGTCTCGTTTCTTTATTGTTCTAATGATCTTATGTACTCTATTTTAATTCCTTTTATTGTTATTAGTTTAGTTTTTTGTTTATCTTGCATGATTTATATTTCTAACCCTTTCCTTTATTGTTGTCTTTCCTAGCTAACCCAACTAGGCTTGTAATCATCTCTAATTTTCTCACTCAAGTGACAAAAGAGACGCAACACTGAGATTGTAAACATGTGTGGCGTGATATATTTCTGAACACATAATAAAAGCTTGAGATCCCGATCTTTATGGATGTATCCCAGGAGAGGGTGAACCATGGTAACACTGTGTTATGTGAATGAATGTATGCATATTTATGACTGATTAGTTGATGAATGTTAGATGAATGAAGTAACTAGGTAGATTTAGTATTCCACATGCATGAATAGAATGATTGTTATAATTAGATGTTAGACTGAATGAATAAATATTACAGAGCACAACCGCATATCTCCTCTCATTCCCAGGTTGCAAACAACTTAGTATTGCATCCACCCATAGAGCTATCTTGGGTGACACTCTGTAGTACACTCTGTGTGATGTGTTGCCTTCTAGTGTACCAAAGGGGCCAATAGTTGTAAAGGGATTTTGTTGGGAAGCTTATCAAATCTGAACTAGGGTCCATCTACGATGGTAAGGTAGACTCAAAATAAACCATAAAGAATCCTCAAGACCAATAAAAGAGTAGAAGAACCAACAAATGGTTATGTTGTTGGTTGTTTGGAAGGAAATGGGATTGAGTATGTGAGATTTGTGGAATACGCATCAAAAGAATGTCGAATTGGGAAACAAGTCGTTAGGAGAATGAGAATCTAAAAGGGAATGTTGAGACCATGGAATCCAACAGAGGTAGAGATTGAGAGTTGGTTGAAAACAAAGGAGATAGAGTTTGTGCAGAAAGATAACAAAAATCTGAAGTTGACACCGCACAAATACCTGGACAAGTACGTATTCAGTGACTTTCATGAAGTCATTTTCTGTGATTTCCTGCATATATTACAGTAGTGGATAAAAATATTGAAAGAAAACCACCCTACAAATCAGATTAGACATCTAGAGTGGAATCCTGAAGAGATTGTACAGTTACAACAAGTTGAAAATAAGTTTACGCGTGCAGTAGATTTATGTTTAAACAACATTGTTGCAGGATTTATCACAGAATTTGTAGTAGATACAACGAAGACGTACAATGTCGTCGAACAAGATTTCTTGAAGGGACCTCAAGGTAGGTACCTTAGATCATTATATACTTGCATTAAGATATTACTATATAATAAAGGTTCAATGACAATGGAGTCAGACAACTAAACTTCCTTGCATGCATGGGGGAAGGGGGAAGCACTGACAGGAGAGGGAGAAATGGAAGGAGAGGGGGATAAAGGAAAGAAGGAGGAGTCCTTGGACCCAATTATGATGGACAAAGACTAGATCAAGAGGATCATGGCAACATTTGGAAAGATGCACAATGGAGTACCCTACCAATATAAGGTGAACACCAAGAAGAGAGTTGTATTCACGAGGGAAGGCTTGGAAAGCGATGAAGAGGAGGTAGAGGATCTCCTGGATGTGGAGAAAATTGAGGAAATATTGCGTGCAACATATGATAGGAAGATGAGAGGTCCAAGAGTGGAAATAGAATGCAACACTCCTATCCATATCAGTGTCAGTGTGGAATGCATAAACCCACATGTGACTAATACACAAAGAAGAACACCACCATTTAGACAATCGAATTTTGGGAGAAGGAAGACAAAAGGAAGTACATATACACAAGGAAAAACAAGTGGGGGAGCCATTTTAGGAAGCAGTATTCAAGTATCTACACTGCACAGAGGTAGTATTTCAACATTCAGTATGGCAGGACATGATCCCACCATCAGGTTACTAGAATTCAAAGGATAAGCATCAGAGGACCCGAAGAAGCACCTGTTTATCTATGAAAAGATCTGGGAAGCAAAACATATCATAGACGAGGACACTAAACTTGCACAGTTATCTATCACACTAAGAGATCGCGCACTGGATTGGTACATGACTTTAGCTACGAACAGTCTGCCAGGGACAACTAGAACGATTAGAGATATCAAGAAGCTGATGATAAATGAGTTCTAGAAGCCTAGTTCAGAGGATCAATTTATGAATGAGATGATAGAGATCAGACAGAAACTAGGAGAATATATATGGTAGATTGACCAGAGATTCAAATGATTGAAAGGAAATATAAAATATGTTATGACATATATGCAACATAGGCATCTGTTCGCCAATTCACTGCTACCACACTTAAAATATTCGTTGCAAAAAAAGAAGTTTCAGACACAGGAAGAGGCTCTATAGGCGTCCCTACAACTGAAAGAGAACCAATATCAGAAGATAGATCCAGCCATAGAGGAGATGAAGGAGGATCTAAAGAAATTAACATTCTAGCTAAACCAAAACAAAGGTAAGAACAAAAGAGAAGTCATTTGGTGTACCACATGTAGGATAGAAGGACACCATAAGAACGAATGCCCAAAATTCGCATAGTATATGGAAATAAGAATGCCAAACCCATTGCCAACATGAGGGATATGGTGTGAGATCTGTAAGAAATAGGGACATGACCCATATCACTGCCCAATGATGCAGAAGTACCAGATAGTACCGAAGAGCTTGTATTGCAACTTTTTCAAGTCAGTAGGCCATGATGACAAAGATTGCAGAACCATGGGCCTCATGAGGGAAAGAACATTAGATGTGTATAGGGTGCAGGCAAAAATGATAACCGGGAAATATGCACCTCAGTTTAAACAAGTACCAACCCCATATAACACTACGCAATAATAGTATAATACTGCACAACAACAATATAACACTGCACAATCGCAATATAATACCACATAGCCACACTATAATATTGTGTAGTATAACCCGACACTTCAGTATAATGTGCCACAAGGGGATCGAGCTGGCTACAAAGGTGGAGGAAGAGCAAGAGGAGGATTTGGAAGAGGCAGAGGACCAGTGGTATGCCACAATTTTCAACTACCAGGACACTATGCAAGAGAATGTCCACTTCAACCAACGACCTGTATGTATTTCTATGCATCAGATCATGACACAGAATAATGTTCGACACTATTAGGGAAGATCCAGGAGAAAATAAATCAGAACAATCAGAATGTTTTGTGGATTTCATCATAAGTGATGTATGAAGGAAGAAACATCAACATAGTTACATGGGGAGGAGCTAAAATAGAAAATAATGCAATAAGGCAAGAGCCAACACAACACCAATGGGTGAAAAAGAATGTCGAACCAAAGAACCAATTTGATGCACAAAACAAAAAGGATACATTCAAGCAAGCTAGACAAGAATTTATGAAGCCAAACATTGCATCGACATTGAATACATAGTATAATAAGGAAGCACCAACATACGAGATGCCTCCATCACTGGATCATACCGAAGAAACACAACCATTGGGACAAGTAAGTACGATTAAGGGTTTTTTGCAATCCTTTGTTAGACTACTAAATGATCCATCCTCTGTTAACGTATTACAATATATTCTAGAAAGATGTAGTATAGAGGCAAAAGAAAAGATAGAATAGAAAACATTTAATCATGTGCATACAAGAAGGAGAACAAATAGGGAATTCAGACTGAATGTCAATATTGGAGACTTCAACATGGGAGATATTATACTAGATTTAGGATCCAAAGTAAATGTTCTACCTAAAAATACATGGCAAGGTATGGGAGAACCCACATTAGGATATTCACCTATTCAACTGAAACTAGCAAATGAACATAGAGTTCTACCAATTGGAATACTGAAAGGAGTGACAATAGATCTAGATGGAGTACGGACTAAAGACGACTTCGAAGTAATCGAGATAGTGGATGACACCAAACCTTATCTGACATTACTTGGCTTGGATTGGGCATTTGATAACCAAGCCATAATCAACTTAAAGATGAAGAAGATGATCTTCTAGTTAGGAGAATATAGAGTCATTGTGCCATTGGACTCATCAAAAGGGGAAAGGTTTGTAGAACCTACTTGCTTGGACCTGGAGGAAATTAACCAGTTGTACAAAAAAAATGTGCGAGAAGAATATTATGTGAACCCGACTGCAGATGGGGTATTAAGTTGGAGAAGCATCACCTCATGTGTATCAGACTCGGATACAGGCTTAGAAAATTGGCTTCATAGGTTTCATGAAGTCTCCACAAGAAGATGCGCAAGAATAGATCACATACTAAGATGGGTAGGTACAGAGATAAGGTAACCTACAAACTTCCATGGGGTGAATGACTTAGAAGTATTCTTAACATGGTACAAAGATGAAGTGTTATAAAATAAGAGGCTCTTAGACCTGGATATAGAACTCAAGGAAACACCTGGAAGATGGTGGGGTGTGCACAAAGAAACAGTTAAATATTGGTGCCAATGTAAGCGGATACTGTGCATTAGGTTTGGCGCAGAATAAGGAAGCACCCAGCTGTAGAAATATGACAGAAAAGGGACACTAGCAGAACACTTGGAGAAGTGCAGAGCATTATGGAAAATGACACCATCGTAGGACCGACCTCATCATTTTGTTCACACATTAGAAGGCATCCCAACAAACTGGTATACAGACCAGTGATTTCTTAGAGGAAATACAAGTTGGACAGTACTATAATAGAAATTTACAGTCACTTTCTCATTTGAACATGAGAAACCGAAAATAGACGCAGCACTTAAACAACTCAGAGGGGTGATATTCATTAAAGAACTAGAATTTGAACTCATGACAGAAGAACAACAACAAAATAGACAGACAATAAAAGAAATATTGTCATGTTACCACGTGCAGGAAGAAGCACCAGATGAAGATGACCCGTGCGATATTCATATTGAGGAAGTTGAATGCGAGAGAGAAGTGGAAGTTCCACCTTGGAAATCAGAAGTAATTGTTGCGTCGATCAAGGTGAAGAAAGTCAACATTAGGACAGTTGAGAATCCAAAATGGCCAGCATTGGAGACTACTGGGACGAGCAAACAATGGAAAGCATAAAAAAGTTACTGCACGAGTACAATGAACTATTCCCAACAACATTCACACAAATGAAAGGTATAGTAGGAGAGATAGGTGAAATAAAAATACCGCTCAGAGTTGAGGCAAGACCGATCAGGTAGTGACCATACAGACTAAACCCTATATATAAGAAAAAATTCAAAGTCGAAATCGATAGGATGTTGGAGGTTGGAATCATAGAACATATAGAGGAATCTGAATGGGTAAGCCTAATGGTAGTTCAGGAGAAGAAACAAGGGGGAATAATAATATGTGTCAATCTGAGGAAGTTGAATGATGCGTGCCTACATGACCCATTCCCTACTCCTTTCATAGATGAGGTATTGGAGAACATGGGAGGACATAAAGCTTATTTGTTCATTGACGGATTCTCAGGATACCATCAAATCAAAATAGCACTACAAGATAGATACAAGACCAATTTTTCCATGGAATGGGGATCCTACCAGTATACAGTCATGTCATTTGGACTGAAGAATGCACCAGCAATATTTTCTAGAGTAGTCATAGCTACATTCAAAGAATTAATCTACCAGTTTCTAGAGGTATATATGGATGATTGGACAGTCTATAATCTATTGAAAGAACATGTAGGAGTGTTGAGGCTGATGTTATAAAGATGAAGTCATTGTTATATATCGTAAAATATCAAGAAGTGTATCTTCAGAACACCTTTTGGGATATTATTGGGCCATATAGTATGCAAACAAGGCTTGCTAGTAGATCCTACTAAGATCGCAGTAATTGTTAATATACCACCACCAAAATCAGTTTGTTAGTTAAGAGAAAAATTGGGACACACAAGATACTACAGGAAATTTATAAAGGGGTATGCATAGATCACTGTGCCAATGGAGAAATTTCTAAGAAAAAACAACAAGTTTCAGTGGAATGAGGACTGTCAGTGCGGATTAGACACCCTGAAAGAGAATATGGTAACCACGCCAATATTCATATTTCCCAATTGGGAAAATACATTCCACATACATGTAGATGAATCATCCATAGCACTTGGAGATATACTGTCGTAGCTAGGATCAAGCGAATTGGACCATCCTATAGAATTTTCTAGCCGAAAACTATCAGAATCGGAGCAAAATTACAATATTACAGAAAGGGAAGGTTTAGCTATGGTTTATGCGCTTCAGAAATTCAGGCACTATTTATTGGGAAAACATTTCAAGATGTTCACAAATCATTCAGATCTCAAATACCTCATCAACAAGCCAATGTTGGGGGGGAGAATTTGTAGATGGTTATTGATGTTCCCAGAATTTGACTTTGAAGTGATAGTCAAACCAGGGAAGTTGAATGAAAGACATGATCACCTGTCAAGGATCACTAATGGGGAGGAACCTATGAATATAGAGGACAACTTTCTCAACACACAACTATTTTTAGTCCAAATAGTTGATGAATACTTCACAGACATCATCCAATACTTGAGTACAGGGACTACGCAAAAGGAATTCAATACTGTGCAGCAGAAAAATTTGGTAGTCTGGGTTGTAGACTATCAATTGATTGCAGGACATTTATACAATATGGGTGCAGATAACATCTTGAGAATATGTGTGCTAGGACATGAAATACCTAGGATTTTATCATAATCCCATGAGGGAATAGCAGGAGGAAATTATTTAGGAAAAGCTACCGCACATAAGGTATTACGCACAGGACTATGGTGGATGACTATTCATAGAGATTTAAAGGACTACTTCCAGAAATGTGATGTATGTCACAGGGTTGGTAAACTGAATAGAAGGGACAAGATGCCCCTGAGACCACAAGTAACCTTGCAAGTATTCGATAAATGGTAAATTAATTTTGTGGGACCAATTAACCCAACAACAAAAATGTCAGGAGTGAGGTACATTATAACTGTGACATAATACTTAACAAGATGGGAAGAAGCAAAACCAATAAAACATTGCAGCATAGAGACAACAACACACTTCATGCTTGAGCAAGTGATCACTATGTTTGGCTTCCTAAGAATTTTTATGAGTGAACAACACACTCACTTCATTAACATAACTATTAGGGCTATGAATGAGAAGTTTGAACTTTATCATCAAAAAAGTACACCATACCATCCTCAAGAAAATGGAATAGTGGAATCCTTTAACAAAATCCTCGAGAATGCACTGACAAAGATTTGCAATGTTAATAGGGATGATTGGGACTTGAAGATACCAACAGTAATATGGGCATACCACACCACATGTAAAAAATTAACAGGGAAGAAACCATTTAGATTGGTGTATGGACAAGAAGCAATGGTTCCATTAGATTTTTTGGTACCTAGTTTCTGTGTCACAACAATTACCAACATGACAGAGGGAGATGAAGTATAGGAAATGATAAGTCAGCTGATGATCATGTAGGAAGATAGGATTCTAATAGGGTTTCACCAAGAAGTACAGAAATCAAGGGACAAATCTTGGCATGACAAACATATCAAGAGAAAAAATTTCAAGGAAGGAGACTTAGTCTTGGTTCACGACAGTAAAGATCTTAAACACCCAGGAAAACTCATAATGCATTGGTTAGGAACATATGAAGTAAATATTGTCACAGATGGGGGAGTTGTACAATTGAAGGACTTAGGAGGAAAAAAACTCAGAGGGATGATCAATGGGAGTTGACTAAAGTTGTATAGGTATAGTCTAACTCCTAGCACTTATTAAAAAAATAATAATAACAGAGGGTTTACCGCACCAGACATCAAAAGATAGCAATAAATGCATACTGCGCCAAAAAGAGAATGTGCATGTGCACTCAAAAATGCTAGCACGATGATGAAAGGACCAACAACCACTAAAAGGCGGAAACAACAGAAATGGCAGATACAACAAATAAGATCCAACAGACGATGACTATCAAAATTGAATGACAAGAAAAATTGACGGGACACTGCATTAATCGCGCCAACTGGAGATGATAAGGGAATTCAATGGCTAGTACGTAGGAAGCACCAGTTCATTCAAAACACAAGTTGGGTAAAGTCTCCAAGAAGTTTCACGTGATTCCTATATAATGTAAGAACATGAGGATCAGAAGGGTTATTGAGAACTTGAGAAAATCATAGAGCAATCGATTACACAGAGAAGAGAGCGAGTTTGTAGAAGTTACAAAGCCAACTAAGCTCGGTGGAAAATACCTTTACAACCATGGCACCACACAATCTAGGAGTGTCAAGCCAGAATTGTAGATGACCTCAAAGCAATGTCAGAACACCTAAACAAAAAGAGGAAACCAAACAACAACAACCTCGACATCCGAAATTCATCAACTTGGACGAAATCTCATCCCCCGATATGGCACCAGGAAGTCCCACACTAGTGGTGGAGGAAACTCGACAGAAAATACCAGTGGGAATGGACATCAATATGCCAGAAATAGGATAGAGTCAACAAACCCAGGATACAGGAAATCCTTCACACTCGGAAAATCCTGAATAAGCCTCGAGGGTTAATGGTACAATCCCGAACCAGGACGAAACAACCGTGTTAGAAAGGTCACACAAAAACACACAGGAACAACCACATGAGGGCACAGTGAAAGATGTCACCAGCCTAGCAGAGGATTATGTAGAAGAAAGAACAATGGAGGCTAGAACCTTGATTTAGCCACCATAGTGGAAGGACAAATTACCAGTAGCAAGATCACCGCACAAGCAGGCTGCCACAACCATAGTCTTGTCACACATTACAGAAGGGGTACGTGTCACAGGTAACCTGTTAGGTCACATGGATAAACTACAATACTCAGACCATGATGTGACTGACATAGACAATTTTCTAGAGTTTTCCAAGAAAGTGTACCTAGATATTGTGGGTATAGGACACTTCGATGAACCAATTAACCAACCAAAACATTGGGCATTCGGACTAGCCAAAACCGGGATTCTAGGATTGTTGGACATCCCACACTTTGGAATGGGATGGGACATAAGAAACTGCATCAAGTAGCTGATGGAAGTTACCCACAGAGGATACCTATGGCTGGAACAACTCATCTCGATAGACGTGGATCTCATTACATATATTACAGGGCTTCCACCTCGGGGAGAGACACCCACACAATTCCTTGATGAAAAAATGAAGGAGAAGGCACTGACCAAGGAAATGAAGAATACCTATGGTACAAAAAGAGGGTCACGCGGAATCATAATTAAGCGCATTAGTGACGCAACAACAAGGGTGGCCACAAAAATCATGCCATGCAAACTACTCAGGAAGTGCCACAATGAAGAAGTCCATGTTGGGGTCATCGCAGCTGCAACACAGTGTGCGGAGGGAACTCTACTTATATGGGCCCCATACTTGTTAAATTTGTTCTTGGAAAACTGCAAGGATGTGTAGGACCTGGGGACAGAATTTCACTATACGTTGCTACTCGTCTTCATCGCCTTGGTTGGATGGAGGGAGCCTAAGTATACATACTTTGTCATGAGATCCAATCCTTTCCACGTAATGCGATACCCATCGCTTGGGAGAAAATCAAACCCCAAGAACAAAAGTTTGAATTCAGACATGTTCGAAGGGTATTACAACGACCTACAAAAAATCATCGCCAACACTTAGCAGATTACACCAGAAGTGGTCGCACAGTATTAGGGTATAGCCAACTTTAAAGTGACCAGGCATACAATATGGATTCAAGCATAGGAGGATCCCAAAAACCAATGGCTACAACTGCGGTATTGAGTCAAGGAAGAAGACGTAGAAATGGTCATCAAGGATTGGCACGAGGACAGGAGGATTCCATACTTAAATCAAGAGATGCCCATGGATAAGGAGGCTAAGGCAGGGCTGGAATAGACACCTGTAGGAGACAAAATGATGCCCAATAAGCCAAGGACAAGTCAGAACCTGGTGCAATAGAAGAAAGGGGGTGTGTCCAAGAAAGGCACCCAAGTGGGGAAGAAGAACAACACTCAGGAACCGCAGAAACAGGAAAAAGAGACCGAGATAGCACATGGAGCCACATCAAGTGTTACTCAGTAGGAGCAAGGCCAGAACAAGAGGTGAATTATACAAACGGGGGGTGTGCACAAGAAATTTAAGGTGCACAAAATGCCACCAGAATATACAATCACAGAGGATGACATGGACCTCATGGCCCAGATGGTCCAGGATCGAACAATGGAGTATTTTGATGAATTTCATCACCAAAGTGATAGGATGCAGGATGAGCTAGTAGACATGAGGTAACTCCTTGAGAAAATCAGAGAAATACAGAGGGCTGATAGAGGAATAGAATCAGTCCTAGCATCATCACCAACAGGAGCCAAGGTTGGATCGAGTGAGTAGGATAGGATCCAGACAACATCACATCCGAGCTCGACGTTTCACGTCACACCCATCATGTTGCACATGGATGAAAATGTGGGTTAGACACCATTGAAATATTTGGCCCAAATCTAGTTGGTAATGACGCGAATACCAACCAAGGCATTGTATAAACTACAATTCAACGTCGTGCAGGAGGTATATTCATGCTCAGACACAAACATTGCGGAATTGCAGAAGATGAAGGACAACAGATAAGAGTTGGAATTGGTGCTCGAGCAGGTCATGATCGAGACCAAATATGAGAAAGTTCACACAGATAGGCTCAAGCAGGAATTGGATGTATCTTATGACAAAATTCCAAAGAGCATGTAGACAACAGATCTCATCATGACACATAATATTTATTATATTGTGCATACAATCGATCAATACAGGCATGAGATCAAGCACCTCCAGGAACAACCCATTCCTACCACTCCCCTGGAGATCAAGGAGAAAAGGAAGCAGGAAGAAACAACATATATGGAGGATATGGAGTGACAAGTCTGCACAACTACTGACTTGTTTGATAAAGAAGCATAGTATGGAAAAAGATGGAGGAGGATCAATAGGTCCAGTAGTGGGACCAAAAAGAGGAGAAGATAAGCACAAATATCCAAGACCTCAATCATAGGTAGAAGATGATGTCGATCACTGAGCTCTTCAAAGGAGCACGAGATATGAAGGAGATGCAAGTAGAACTCATAGTCGCGCAAACACAAAAGAAGGAGCAACACATTCAAATGGAACCTCTTCAAGAGAGGGAAATATATTTCATTGTGTAGGCAAAAGAGACAAATAATAACATGGAACAAACTCAGGCAAAATGCACAGACATGGTCAATGAAGAGATTACAACACAAGCATTGGACACACTCAGATAAAAGACCACCCAGGCTCAAATGCAAGAAAAGGAACTCATCGAGAATTTCCAGGCTCTTGCAGGAGAGATTAAAGAAGCGCACAAAGTTTAGGTGGCTCAGGATGAGCTACATGTCAATGTTGGGGGCTTGTTGGATGCAGGCATAGCTAGGGAGAAAGGCTATTTTTGGAGGCGAAGTATGCAAGGAGGAAAAGACAGCTGGAAGCAAAAGCAACATGTGTAAGAGAAGCAGGCGAGGCATGCATGCACAGAAGACCTAACGACGCTAGGGTTAGGTTTTTTGTAATGTATTGTAACAAATGGTGAGCCAAGGATATAAATAAGTAGTACTTAAGGAGGAGACAAGGGTGAGGGGGGGGGATAGAGACGCAGACACCCACAAAGGGAGAGAGAATTGTAAGAACTATATGATTCATTAAGCCAGTGAGTGAGGGGAGTAGTGAACGATTCGATCCCGAGGGTTAGATCACAGGATGAGAAGCCTGGTGTGATCTATTCAGCCTTGTAGGGATTGAGGATCATGTGGAAAAGGGTGAGACCTAAGATTGTAAACACACGCAGCGTGATATATTTCTAAACACATAATAAAAGCTTGAGAGCCAAATATTTGTGAACGTAGCCCAAGAGGGGGTGAACCACGGTAACACTGTGTTATGTGAATGAATGTATGCATCTTTATGTCTGATTAATTGATGAATGTTAGATGAATGAAGTAACTAGGTAGATATGGTATTCCACATGCATGAATAGAATGAATGTTATAATTAGATGTTATAATGAATGAATAAATACTACAGAGCAAAACTGCAAATCTCCACTCATTCCCAAGTTGCAAACACCTGAGTATTGTAGCCACCCATAGAGCCATCTCGGGTGAGACTGGGCAGTACACTCTGTGTCTTGTGTTTCCTTCTAGTTTACCAAAGGTGTCGATAGTTTTAAAGAGATTTTGTTGGGAAGCTTATCAAATATGAACTAGGGTCCATCTAGGATGGTAAGGTAGACTCAGAATAAACCATAAATAATCCTCAAGACCAATAGAAGAGTAGAAGAACCAAAAACCACCCAAATGATGCACAATCATTAGTAGATAATTATGTCAGATTCAAGAAAATTTTAAAATTTGGAAGTGAATAAAAGAAAAATTATAAATGAGTAAGCCAGCCTAGATGCCTTAGTGGGTTGAGAAAGCTTAAGAAACCAAGAAAACACTACAACTTGAACAATTTCAATATCTCTCAAAATCATGCATATCAATCTAATTATTTTATTTCTCCAATGCAAATTTAGATTAGTGCCTTGTTACCCCCAAACTAGGGGTAACTAAGGAGACAATGTCTCGAGGCCCATAGGTAGAAGAAATGGAGTTTTGAGAGCTGGATGGGAAAATCATAGCCTAGGAGGGCCCTTCTTTTCATCGATGCATTCTAGACATCACCAACAACAACATCCACCACACTAGCCTAGTCCTAGAAGGCAATGGGTCTTGTTCCATGAGGTAATGAGTCTAGGTATCATGGTAAGTGTCACTCTGATATTTGAATCATTTGAACATGTTGCAAAAGATCTTTCTTGATTTTAGAACGTTTGCTTGGAATTTATGCTCTTTGCCTTATTTAAACCTGGTGGGTGTCATTGTGTCCTTGTAAATTGGTTACCCTTAGAAATAGGTTTATACTAGGGGGTTCCTTGAAGATTCATCATCCATTCCCGATCATACTTGTCACTTTCCATACTTCTTTCCCTCCATCTCCCCAACCTTTTGGGATTTTTGGAAATATTGACCCGAGAAGTGATTGTACCTTATTTCATGGGAAGAAGGGGCTAAAGGCACAGAGGGTAAAAGTAGGTGGTAAAAGATAAAATCTAATCATAAAACCTTCAAGATGATTCACCCATGGATCCCCAAGAAAGAAATGAAACACTTCTCTATAAGAAATGGGGAACCTACATAATAAATGATAGTGGATACTTAAGGGGTTAGTTGGAGGATGGCAGGCCTCATCACGAGCCAACCTATCATGATCATGGGTATTTATCAGTATGAAATTACCATCATCTGGTCACCAAGCTAGAGTAGTGGTTCTCATTTACACAACTAAGGAAAAATGGGTCTCATCACGAGCCAACCTTCTCATTTCCCCGAGTTATTTGTTAATGACACTATCAATATATGGACACCAAGCCAGGATAGTGGCCTCCAACTTGTTCCTTGAAGCATGAAAGAAAAATAAAGAATGTAAAATAAATGGGCTTGGAAAAATTTTGCATCATGGACGAAGGGAAGCTCACCCTTTACAAAGGCACCCATAGATAAGACAATACAAACCCTTGTATGTCATGAACCCATGCCCAAATTTTCACCCCACACCATCCCACATGCACATATGACTAGGATAAGTTCCACTTAGGAAGAACCATAGACCAAAGGAGTTATTGACCCAATAGGGAACCATGATACCCCTCACACACTTAAATTTCAGAAATTGTATAACATCTTTGAGCATTTGTTTGGTTTTAAAAGGGGGTTTTGATGCACATGTTCAGGTGTTCTAATTATTAAATTTGGCTTACTTGTTATTATACTTGTGACTCATGGACCCCTGGAGGGTGTATATGTTTTCCTTTGTAGGACATTGCTCGTTGGACAAGTATGCATGAGGAGATGATCAATTCAAACCCTCATGAGGGCTTGAAGCCCAAGGATAGATGCAAAGACCCAAAACTCGGGGAAAGATAATGATGACTATTTTTCACAATGAAGGAAGAGGACGTTGCCTTTAGAGGCACCCTGGTAGGCCCGGATGATGAGATGCCACCCTTCCCCACCTGGACGTTATCCTTTGGAGGCCTTGAACGTCACCCTAGTAGCCCATGAAGTCACCTAGGGCTATGGTTTGACACTTGGAGTGGTTAGATTGCAGTTATGGGACATGTGGCATGGAGGAGAGCCTTTGGAGGCCCAACATTTTGCTAGATGACCTTGACGCTTCATGGAGAAGGCCTAATGTCACCCTAGGAAGGATGTTGTCACCCTCTTTAGGGTTTTATTTTGTGAAAATAATTTAATTTTAAATTTTAAGAGACAAATTGACATGTAGGCTTTGTTTTGTGAAAAGACACAACTTTTGGGTAAATTAGCTAGGATTTCCCATATAAATATGGTTGGATAATTTCATTTTTTTATGACAACTCATCCCACTTGAGTGGGTGGACTGAACTTTTTGCCCTTCTTGAGGCTATTGGCTGAAATAATTAATGCACATCTTCTTGGAGAGGATTTTTGTGGTGTATCTTGGCTATGTTTCATGGTGGAAGATATTCAACTAGGGTTTGGATTGATTATTCTTGGTGAAGTAAGTAGAAAATATGCAATTTTGTTCATGTAATAAATTCTTGTGGCAAATTTTACTTATTTCATTTTGAAGATTATGAAATTGCTTGCTCAAACCCTAGGAGAAAAACATAAGGTTCTTCTTTCTCTCTCTAGATTTTCTACTTGTTTAAATTTGTCAAGTATACCTTGTTTAGAAGTGACTACTAGATCCCTAAGTTCTAGCACTCTAGTAGCTTCATTCTAATTGCTTATTTCTTAATATATTTTCAATAGTCTAAGGAAGGAAGGTTCACTAGGGCCTAAAAGTGCTTACTCTTTAGTGAAATTTGTCTTCAAGATTTGGATGTTTGTGGCCTTGAAGTGCCAACACCTCTTCCATCCACCTCTTTTCCTTTGGCAAGTATTATCATTGATGTTTTATCCAAGTTGTGTTATTTTTTTCATTGACTCCATAAGTCCAAAAGGCACTAGTCCACTTGCTTAGTGAATGGTTGATCAAACAAACAGTCAAACTTCAATCTCTCAAACTTTTACTAACAAATACTAATACCAACTTAGCATTAAACACTAACTTATTTGTTTTTGTTATAAATGTTTGCTACAACTATCTAAAAGCAACAATTTTTCTACATAATTCATATTATTTTCTAGCAAATCATCTTAGAAAGTGCTTGTGACTAGTCAATATCATTCTAAGTAATAAATGATATCTTTTCATTGTCTTTTCAAGCATTTTTGAGGCATTTTTATTGCGGTTGTTACATAATATCTTTTTTTTTGTATACTTTCATTTTTCTGCAATTTTATATCAGCTAGCATAAACTCACTTGGTTTATTTTCTTTTGAATCTTTGCTACCATTTTTGTTCGTGAAACTGCCATATATTTGCTCTGTTGTATTTTCTCGAGCAGGTACACTTCAACATCTTCATTTGCTTCATCCCTCTTGGACGTGAACCTTGTGAAAACCATTGACTTGAGTGGCCAATGAGAGGGGGAGTGATTTTATCCTTATACTCATCTTACCCAACCTTTTAGGTCACTAGGGACACCTCCATTGGGGTACACCTCCTTCTACTCCTAAAATGTGGGGATCTCCTATTGAGGTGACAATGATAGGAAATCCTCTTGTTACACCAATATTCCTCACTGACCTTGAGCTTTGGAAAAGTACATATTGTGCAATAACATTCCTTATCAATGGGTTTTTGAGTATTTTTGTATTAGGTTAGGTCTACTACTTCTCTAGGGATGTAATCCCTTTTACTTCCTAGAGAAAGTAACACCAACAAAGTAAGTCTAGGAGGGTGTAATCCATTTTACTCCTCTTAGAAACCTTTACATAAGCTTATCCAAACCATAAAAATGATAAATTAGTGGAGGGTGTATGCCCTTATACTCCTCCAAGGGTTTAGCCAAGAACAACCATGAAACATGAAAGAAGAACTAACAATATGCAAAATTTTCTTACCAATTCCAAAAGAAGTGCAAGACAAACCCTTATTTACCAAGATAATAACATCACCATATAAATAACCAATATTCCAAGGGATAACACACCACTTATCTCCATAAGACATGTATTTAGCATCCAAAATAGCATCAAAGAATAGAGAGAGATGTAATTTCCCCAAGAGGGGATAAAATTTCAGCCAAGTAGCTCCTCCACATGAGAGAGTTATGATAAAAATGAAATGATCCAATCCTTTATTTATACTAGGATTATTAAAAGTGTCTATCAACATAACATTAGGGTAAAACACAAAACAAGGGGTTCATCCCCCTTAATTTTTCCCCTTTACAAATTTAATTTAACTTTTACACAAAGAAAACCCTAAAAGATGATGTCATGCCCCTCTAAGGTGACATTTTTACACTTCTAGCAAGTCATTGGGTTGTTGAAGGGGACGTTGGGCCTGTAAAGGCCAAGTGTCATCATTATAGGTGTTCCCCTCTCCATCAATCATGCTAAGTCATCATACAACTTAACCATCGTCATAAAAACCCTATCCCAAGGGTGATGACAATCTCTCCAAGGTGACGTTTTGACCTTCCAAGGCCACACGTAGGGATAAGATGGGATAGGTATCATGTCCAAGGTGCCTTCACTTGCCTCTAAAGGAAATGTACAAGCTCTGGTTGCACCCAGGGTGTGGGTCATGGCATCCACTCTATGGGCTTCAAGCCCCAATAAATGCCCAAGATGGGCTTGTTCCTTCAAAAATTTCCATCAAGAAAGGTATTTCAAAGACAAATGAATGAGTTCTCCAAGGGTCTCAAGTCAAATGTATCACGGAAAGTAAAATCACATTTAATACAAGAGCCACCTAAACATGTGCATAAAAACTACCTTATAAAATTAAACAAGTTGATCTAAGATCAGGGTGACCCTATTACCAATTTGTACTTGATTCTAGGCCAGTCCATTAAAGGTCAAATTTAAGATATTTTTTATTGAATTGATTTCATTAAAGGTGAAATCGAAGTGCTAAGAAGGATTGAATCCAAATTGAATATAATTCAGTGAAATATGTTGTTTGTCTCATAATCCATTACTTAATTCCTTTAATAAAACATAATTGCGGAAATAAAGCATGCATAAGGAAACATCAGATGAAAGAAAAACACATGAAAAGATATCACCAATGATAATGGAGTTCACCAGTATGGCTACATCTCTAGATTCGCTTGGAATACAAATCATTGTCATTGATTCTCCCAATGTGGGGTTGATTCTTGACGTAGACCCCTTCTCAAATCCGCAGGTCAGGATCCGCACAGGATCTTTTATTTTCGGCCCCTGGGAGCTCAACTGGCTCTTCTATTTCCCTTTCGAAAAATTTACCCACAACAACACCTTGAGGGAATTTCTCCTTTATTTTGGGATATCAGATTTCGCGATTTTACGAATCCCTTGGTTGAGCGCCTTACCTCTTAGACCTCTGAAACCTGAAATACTTAAACACTCGACCCTTCCTGATGTCAAATTTGGCTTTCCAGCTTTCACAAATTCAAGAGTTCGATATGCCAAAGCTCGAACTTTGTATCCTCTCCACTATTCTTTCTCCAAAACCCAAAATTTCGAAATAGTACATCACCTCGTTGTTTCATAAACTCAACAGGAAGTCTCATGTCCTTCCACATGTCGCTCCCTCTTCGTTTCAGGTTTTCTCCTCTACTATATCCCAAACTCTCTCCCTCGAGACTACTGAAACCCCGAACTCTGACCTTCTACTTCTCCACTCTACACTAATGAGAATCCTTTTGGACTTCAGGTACTTGATGTGTCAAGACCCAAAATTGCAACTCAGACTTCTGAAGTCTGAAACTCCGAAATGATCTGACGGCCCTGGAAATCTTGATCAATGGTTGACGTTAATATAGGCTATCCAAAAGGATGGCTCTGTCCTAACCGTTATCCCTCTTGCAGATTTCGCATATCCAATGATCCCCGCCGTTTCGGGATTCTCCTCGAAGAATTTCGACCGTCCAAACTTTTCCTCAAAGAACTTTGGTTCTAACTTGGCCTCTACACGATGACCAAAGGTTCCTCTTCTTATTTTCAACACCTTGAGGATGGTAATTCTCCTGAGATTTCTTTCACAACTCAAGCCTCCTAAAAGACTTCTACATGCACTCCTTGTGGCACTTCCCCAAATACGTCTAAGTATTTGAGTTCTTTTGACTCTGTGCAACTCCTTGCAACAGTAGTCTTCAAATCTCTCTTTGGTTGATAAGTTCTGAACTTCCAACCAGCCTGCGCACACCTTGCATGGCTTTTGTGCCTAACTTGCACTTCTATGGGAAATGAGAACAACGGTATCTCTCCTGAGGTTTCAGAGATGAACTTTGAACCCGTCGACGCACTCCTTGCGGACGTTTTACTGCACTCCTTGAAGGAACTCTTGCTCAGATAGAGAAACAATTGAAACCCATCCCCTTACTCTCTCAGACTTCAAATACTTAAAATGAAATCATACATACATAGCATAAAAGAAAATGTACAATAGAAAGAGTAAAACAACCATGAGAATAACATTCAACATGTATACATAGGAAGTATTTGAACACCATGAGTCTAAATCAAAGCTTCATATATACTAATTTCATAACTTCTGTACATGAGTTCTTCTAGCATCTCTCTGCTTCTTCTCCTCTATGCTCTATGCTCAATTGATAATGTTAATGTTACAAATGATACAAGATGAGGGTGTCTATAGTTGGTTTTCCCTCCTACGCTCTAAACTGTCTAATCTGCATTTAAATCTACCTTCTTACATTAATTATGTATAAATTCCTTCACCTACTACAGATGAGAGTGGATCGCTCAATATCTGTTTACAATATCTAAGTGTGATTCCTCTTAACTATTACATTAATGTTTTAAAACATTTCAAAAAATGTGTGTTGGTGCTTTCCAGCTATCTTCCATCTTCATGCTTGCTTGCTACTTGCGATGCTCCTGCATCATACTCCCTCACTTGAAAACTTTCATGAACTCCTATTCATGAGCTCTTGCACTGTTTGCCCATGCTTTTGAATTTATGTTTCATTCTACCAGATGGCATCTTCAACTGAATGTCCCTTCCACTTGACCAAGTATTCGAAATATTCTTTTCTCCTGGTCCTCTTGCTAACTCTCTTGTCAAGTATTCTCTCCATCTATGCATTTTTAGCTACAGGAATTTGTTTAGCCCACTGAACCTCTGTCTATTCACTTTCTTCTCCTTCTTATCCATCTCTGTAAGGGTACAAATCTGAGATGTTGAATATTGGTGAAATTCCGATCCCATCGGGTAATTCAATCTCATATGCATTTGCCCCAAATTTCCTTATGATCCTGCATGGTCTAATTTTTTTCATCTTCAGTTTGTTATATGTTCCCCTTGGGAATATTTCCTTCCTCAGATGTGCAACAATTATATCACCAACTTCAAATTGAATTTCTCTCCTATTTTGATCTGGTCTGCGCTTATACTCTTGGCTTGAATTCTGCAATCGCTCCTTCACTTGGTTGTGAAGTTATTTCATTTCTTCTGCGAAATATTTTGAACTAGCACTTCTAGTTTCATTTTGTTCTGAATATTTCAATTCAAAAACTCCCCTGGGTTGCATTCCATAAACAACCTGAAATGGACTCTACCCCGTGCTTCTATTGATCGAATCATTGTAAGCAAATTCCGCCTGTGGCAGAATGTGATCTCACTGACTGTGGTGTTCAATCACTAGGCTCCTTAGTAAATATCCCAAGCTTCTGTTCACAACTTATGTTTGCCCATCCATATGAGAATGATATGCTGAGCTAAATGACAATTTTGTTCCCAACTTCTTCCATAAATTCCTCCAGAAATGCCCAACAAACTTAGTGTCTCAATCTGAAACTATGCTCCTTGGTAAGCCATGAAGACTGACAACTTCTTTGAAAAACAGGTTGGCGATATGAGTCGCGTCACTTGTTTTATGACATGGTATAAAGTGTGCCATTTTAGAAAATCTGTCTACCACCACAAAGATTGAATCAAACCCTCTTTGCATTCTTGGCAGGTCTAACACAAAATCCATGCTCACTGCATCCCATGGCCTCTCCGATATGGGTAATGGCTGATATAACCCTGTGTTATGTTTCCTTCCTTTAGTGTGTTGACAAATTCTACATTTGTCCACAAATATTTTGACATATTCTCTCATTCTTGGCCAAAAATATGAGCCATTTAATTTCGAGAACGTTTTATCATGACTGAAGTGTCCGGGCAATCCTCCACTGTGCTTTTCCTTCAACAGATTCTCCCCCATGGAGCATTTTGGAACACATAATTGATTACCTCTAAATAATAATCTATCCTAAATCATATATTCAATCCATTGACTTCTATCTCTGAGAACTAGATTCTCAGATGCCTCATACGCCTCTTTGAAATCTAGATCATCTATGTACATGTCCTTGAGATTATCAAAACCCAGTGTCTTGACTCTGAACTCCTGCATCAGCAAATATTTCCTACTCAAAGCATCAACAACTTTGTTAGCAGTTCTAGAAATATGTTTAATTACAAAAGTAAAATTCTACATGTATTCAACCCATTTTGTATGCTTATGGTTCAATTTATCCTGTTGAGTTACAAATTGTAAGGCATGATTATCACTATACAAAACAAACTCTTTAGGGATCAAGTAATGCCTCCACTTATTTAGTGTCTGTATGACTGCATAAAATTCTTTGTCATACGTGGAGTACTTAACCTTCACCTTATTCAGTTTCTCACTGAAGTATGTGACTGGCCTGTCATCTTGACTCAAAACCGCTCCAATTGCAAAACCACTAGCATCACACCTGACTTGAAACGTCTTAATGAAATCTAGCAACACCAGAATTGGTTGTTCAGTAATATTCCTCTTTAAAAAATTGATTCTTTTCTCTACTTCTTCTGTCTAGTGAAAAGATTTATGTCTTTTCTTCACTGTGTCCATCATCGGTGTGCTAATTCCACTGAAATTCCTGATGAATTTTCTATAGAAACTAGCCAATCCATGAAAACTTCAAACTTCAAAGATACTCTTTGGCGATGGCCAATTCTTAATCACCTCCACTTTATCTGGATCCATTTTCAACTTATCTGCAGAAATAACAAATCCCAAATAAATGAGCTCTGTCTTCATGAATGATGACTTCTTCATATTTATCAACAACTTCTCTTGCTGCAATCTTCTCATCACTATAGCCAAATTCTTCAAGTGCTATGTTTTTGTCCTATTGAAAATCAGTATATCATCAAGATATACAATGATGAATTTTCCTATAAACTCCTTCAAGACTTTGTTCATCAACCTCATGAAAGTACTAGGCGCATTTGTTAAGCCAAATGGCATAACAAGCCATTCATACAACCCTTCATTTGTCTTGAAGGTTTTCTTCCATTCATCACCTTCTCTCATTCGAATCTGATGATATCCACTTTTCAAATCAATCTTCGAAAAAAAAATTGCTCCACTCAAACAATCCATCAAATCATCCATCCTTGGCAATGGAATTCTATACCTAATGGAAATCTTGTTAATTTCTCTTGAGTCTGTACACATCCTCTAGCCTCCATCTTTCTTTGGACTAACCACCATTGGAACAACACATGGACTCAAGCTTCCTCTAACCAACCATTTGTCCATTAAATCCTGGACCTATCTTTTGACCTCTTAATTCTCCTGCGGCATCAATCTGTACGCAACTTTGTTTGGTAAACTAGCTTTAGGTATAAGATTGATATGATGACTTATACTTCTGATAGGTGGCAACAAACGAGGTAGTTCGTCCACTACTATATCAACAAATTCTTCCAGTAGCTGTTGGATTTCCTCTGGTAAATCATCCACTCTTGTGTTGGTCAAAACAATTCTAGGTTTCTTGACCACAATGAATTGTGGATCCTCCTTCTTCTTAACCTCCTTAAGAAGTTCCTTCCCACTCATGAGAAGTATAGTGTTGCTTACTTCAGGTTTCACTTCTTTATCCTTAATCGGAAACAACATGTGAGTTCTCCCATTCTTCTCTAGGGTGTATGTGTTCTTTCTCCCATCATGAATCACATTCATGTCATATTGCCATGGTCTACCCAGCAATAAATGACAAACATCCATGGGAATGACATCACACAATATCTTATCGTTATATCCCCCTATTTTAAATTCAACTAAACATTGTTTAGTGACATTTACCTGATATCCTTTTTGTAGCCATGAAACTCTGTATGGACTTGGATGTTCAATAGTCTCTAGCTCCAGCTTTTCTACCATCTCCGTAGAAATAAGATTTTCTGTGATACCACTGTCCATAATGACCTTGCATACCCTATCTTTGGTCTTGCAAGCAATCCAAAAAAGTCTGTTCCTTTGGACTGGATTTTCTACTTCCTTCTCTGGTGTCAAGAAAACTTTCCTCATCATCAGTGATCTTCCGCCTTCAGCATATTTTGCCTCAACATTCTGTCACTTTGCTTCGGCAATGTGATTTTCACCTCCTTCTTTCCTCTTATCTAGACATTCATAAGATTTATGCCCATTCTTTCCACACGTGAAGCATTTTATTACTCCACCTCTACCTCTTCCTCTTCCTCTAGCATGAGGAAAAGTGTTGTTATCAGCATATTTCCCTCTCTGTGAGCTTCCACCTCTCTCAGTTTGAGTTTGAGGTTTCTTCTACTCTTCCTTAGATTTTTTACCCCTATCTTGGACAATTGTTTTTCCTCTGGGCTGACTTCTACTTCAACCTATTTGACTTTTCTTTCAACTCAACTTCTCTTCAGCTTTCAGAGACATTTGATAAGTATCTTCCACCGTTCGGATGGTCATCATGCTCATCTCATCCTGAATGTCATATCTCAGATCATTCATATACCTAGAAACCTTTTCATCATCACTTTCGCGATGACCTTCTTTGATGTTCAGCCTGTAGAATTCTTCAGTGTACTCCTTCACTGACATCAACTTCTGTCTCAAATTCTGCATTCTTCAAAACAAATTAATTTGATAATCCTTGGGTATGAATTTTGCTTTCATCTTTGCAATCATTCTATCCCAACTCTTGATTTTATGCTTGCCTTTGCAGCGTCTATCATCTTGTAGTTCATCCCACCACAATGTTGCATGTCCTTTAAGTCTTGTGACAGCATGTTTAACCTTTTTGTCTTCCTCAACATCTTCATAGTCAAAATATGTGTCCAAAGCTCTAATCCATTCTGGAAGCTCTTCAACATACAAGTTTCCTTCATATACTGGAATGTCCATTTTTTCCCCAGCACCCATCCTTGCAACAACCCTGAGTAGGTGTTCATTTGCTACATCTTTGGCTGCAACTTCTTCTCCTTCATGTTCAGTTTCATTTTCACTTTCAGAATCACCGAGATCCCCAACATTGGCTGTGCACCTCTACGTTATTTCCATAACATCCATCCTAGCATGTAAGTCATGCACATCTCTTACCTCTTATGGATCAGGTAATTGCCTGCCCCTTCTTCTTGGCATTTCCCTTTCCTCTAGTGGATCAGGTGTTTGTCTATTTCTTCTTCTTGGTGGCATGACTGTAAAATTCCTCCTTTCCCTACTATAGAAAGCAAAGAAAATTTTCCTAGGCTCTGGTACCAAACTTTGACGTAGACCCCTTCTCAGATATGCAGGTCGAGATCCACACATGATCTTTTCTTTTCGGCCCTTGAGAGCTCGACTGGCTCTTCTATTTCCCTTTCGAAAAATTTACCCACAACAACACCTTGAGGGAATTCCTCCTTTATTTTGGGATATTGGATTTCGCGAATCCCTTGGTCGAGCGCCCTACCTCTTCGACCTACGAAACCTGAAATACTTAAATACTTGACCCTTCCTGATGTCAAATTCGGCTTTTCGGCTTTCATGAATTTGGGAGTTCGATATGCCAAAGCTCAAACTTTGTATCCTCTCCACCTTTCTTTCTCCGAAATCCTGAAATTATGAAATAGTACATCACCTCGTTGTTTCATAAACTCGACGGGAAGTCTCTTATCCTTCCATGTGTCACCTCCTCTTCATTTCAAGTTTTCTCCTCTACTATATCTCGAACCCTCTCCTTTGAGACTTCTGAAACCCCGAACTCCGACCTTCCACTTCTCCTCTCTACACTAATGAGAATCCTTTCAGACTTCGGGTACTTGATGTGTCAAGACCCAAACTTGCAACTCGGACTTCTGAAGTCCGAAACTTCGAAATGATCTGATGGCCCCATAAATCTTGATCAACGGTTGACGTTAATCTAGGCTATCCAAAAGGATGTCTCTATCCTAACTGTTATCCCTCTCGCAGTATCCATAGATCCAACGATCCCCGCTATTTCGAGATTCTCCTCGAAGAATTTCAACCATCCAAACTTTTCCTCAAAGAACTCCAGTTCTAACTTGGCCTCTACATGATGACCAAAGAATCCTCTTCTACTTTTCAACACCTTGAGGATGCTAATTCTCCTGAGATTCCTTTCGCAACTCAAGCCTCCTAAAATACTTCTGCATGCACTCCTTGTAACACTTCCCCAAATATGTCTAAGTATTTGAGTTCTTTTGACTCTATGCAACTCCCTGTGACAGTAGTCTTCAACTCTCTCTTTGGTTGATAAGTTTTTAACTTCCAACCAGCCTACGCACACCTTGCATGGCTTCTATGTGTGACTTGCACTTATGTGGGAAATGAGAACAATGGTATCCCTCCCGAGGTTTCATAGATGAACTCTGAACCCGTCGACACACTCCTTGCAGACGTTTTACTGCACTCCTTGAAGGAACTCTTGCTCAGATAGAGAAACAATTGAAACTTGCCCCCTTACTCTCTCAGACTTCAAATACTTAACATGAAATCATACAGACATAGCATAAAATCAAATGTACAACAGAAAGAGTAAAAAAACCATGAGCATAACATTCAACATGTATACACAGGAAGTATTTGAACACCATGAGTCTGAATCAAATCTTCATATATATTAATTTCAGAACTTATGTACATGGGTTCTTCTAGCAGCTCTCTGCTTCTTCTCCTCTATGCTCTATGCTCAATTGATAATTTTAATGTTACAAATAATACAAGATGAGGGTGTCTATATTCGGTTTTCCCTCTTACGCTCCAAACTGTCTAATCTTCATTTAAATCTACCTTCTTACATTAATTATGTATAAATGCCTTCATCTACTACAAATGAGAGTGGATCGCTCAAGATCTGTTTACAATATCTAAGTGTGCTTCCTCTTAACTATTACATTAATGTTTCAAAACATTTCAAAAAATGTGTGCTGGTGATTTCCAGCTGTCTTCCGTCTTCGCGCTTGCTTGTTGCTTGCAATTCTCCTACATCAATTCTACTTTTCACAAGGGATACATTATCTCATGAAGGGGAATAATTATCCCAAAAGTGGCTTACATGCAAACCAACAATGTGAGTTCTTATTTCTCTCCTAATAGAGATCTCCAAAGGGCCTCCACAATGGCCTCCCAAATCTTCCCAAAGTGATCTCCTACATGCCTCTCATAGCCTTCTCAAAAAGCCTCCTCAATTTCTCAAATGAGAAGCTTAAATAATTTTTCCTAGATCAATAATCCAAAAAGACAAGATCCATAAGAATAGGATCTAAGGACAAAAGTGAGGAAAATTATAAATCAGACCCTTAAATTCTTCCTTAAGACTAGGAATCCACTTGTAATAAAGTGAGGAAGAGTTCAAACCAATTAATGAGACCCCCTCCTTAAGACTAGGAACCTAATTTCCTCTTAAAATTAGGAAACTAATTTGTGAGTTGGATTCTTACTTAAAACTAATTTCTCATTTTTACAAATAACACTTGAGATTTCCACTCACTCCAAGTATTCATCCTTTTTCCCCTTAAAATTAGGAAACTAATTTGTGAGTTGGATTCTCACAACTAATTTCTTGTTTTTAAAATTAAATGAATAATACACGAGATTTTCCAACTCACTTCAAGTATTAATCATTTATTACAATTAAATCATTCATGATTAATTAATTATTCTTTGCCACTTATCATTAATTAGCATTTTAATAATCTTCTCCATGGTATGCAAAATAATAATTCCTTGTGTGGAGATCCTCCTAGATCACAAGTGCTCAAATACCCTATGCAATTTTCCAAGTTTAGGTATGGGAGCGTTTTCAAGGTGACCTATTGGGTGAGTCATTATTTAAGTCAATAAGTGTTTCCTAGGTGGACCCTTTCTAAGTCATGTGAAGAAGATGACGCAAATGGGGGTCATACTTTTGAGCATGGGTTTCATGACATACAAGGGTTTGTATTGTCTCATTTATGGGTTCCTTTGTAGAGGGTGTGTTGCACCTTCGTTTTCAATGCAACCTTTTTCCAAGACCATTTATTTTCCATTAATTAATTAAAGTCTAGAACAATTGGGTACTCAAAATGGGTAACACAAGACTTGAAGGTAGTACCACAATGTCACTTGAATCCAGAGGTACATATAGTTCCATATGGGTAAAGCAAAGGGTATACCGCACTTGTGTAGATACCTCAACAAATGGGATATTTATATATGTGAAATTTTGTTTTGCAGATCTTCAATTATTTTAAGAGAAATGTTTCATTGTTCTCAAGACCTCTTTGGGAAAGAATCTAAAAGGTTATAATTTTGGATTTTATCTTTTTCCAACTACATTCCCTCTAGGGCATCAGCCCCTTCTTTCCATGAAATGAGGTACAATTCCTTCTTGGGTTAGTACACCTAAAAATCCCAAAAGATGGGGACATGAAAATGATGAAAGTGTGAAAAGTGATAAGTATGATCAGGAATGATATGATGACTCATCAACAAGACCTCCCAGTAGCAAACCCATCCCCAAGGATGACCACTTACTAGGGTAAAATTTCAACCACCAAGGTAAAACATCCAAAAAAAATAATTTCCAAGAAAGCGTTCTATAATCAAAAGAAACTTTAAATGCAACATATTCAAATGCCTCAAGTATTAAAGTGTCAGTTACCAAAATACTTGACTTGTACCTCATGGAGAAAGACCCATTGTCTTTCAGAAACAAGTTGGTGTGGTGAATAGCATCATAATGAGCCATAGAAGTGTGGTGGTGAAGTGGGTTTCCATCTGTGTAAGTGGACATCACAGATTGATCTATCCCTCGACAATCCATGTCTACAACCTATGGGCCTCAAGACATCATCTCGTTAGTTATCCCTAGAAATGGGGGATAAGAAGGCCAACATCAATCAAAAGGGAATGTGTCTGTTGTGAAATAGGGTGACGAAACAACTCCCTCTCCATCTCCCTAACCTCCCACTCATGTCCACATGTGTATGTTTCGACCTACTACTACTGATCCTTTTTTCGTCATCGACTTTGATTCACATACAAATATTGTTAGACACATATATATAGATAAAATAAATTGAAATTATAAAACACATAGATATATATAAATAAGTTTTATTTTAAAAGTATAAAATTAATTTTTTTTTGCAAAAAAATATAGAAAAGTAATTGGTGTGCCTAAAAAAAAACCTAAGCATCACCAACGGTGGTTTATATTAGACAAACAACACTGCCATGTAGTATTGTTATTAACACACATCGGTGCACCACGTTTCTTGTCGCACCACCATGTATTTTAGCAATGTGTCCCATAAGATGCACCAGACCATTAAATTATGAAATAATAATCCTGATGCCATGCTTTGTACAACACTAATGTGTTTGTTGTACCTAAAGGCACCACTCGGTTAAATTTTTTTATTGCACTGCTAAAATTTATAGTGTGCAAAATTACCGGTGCACTTTGTTAAAATGATAGAACTGGTGCACCAATTTTACTAGAGAATCAACATGTTGTTTAGCGATGCATTGTCTTTGATAATGCACCAGAGACATGGCCATACAAAAGATACACCACTATGTTTATTTTTCAAAAACTATCACAATACGTATAGTTAGAGTTTATGCACATGTGCTCCACACTTATTGTCGCATTGACAAGTATTTTAGTGGTGCATCGAATAAGATGCACCACACTACTATATTATGAAATATTCGTCCCAGTGTTGTTCTCTTTACAACACTAGTGCATTTTTTGGACCTATGGGCATCGCTAGGTTAAATTTTTTTATCTCAACTTAAGCGGTGAGATGTGTTACTTTTAACGCACCGATGCTAGAATGATATTAGAGAACTGACGTTTTTTTCAACGATGTGTTGTAATCATAGAAAACTGATCACGGGGTGTCGAATGAGATGCCCTGCTATGCCAAGTTGTTCAATATCTGTCTCAGTATGGTTCTGTAAACAACACCAGTGCATTTGGTTAAAATGGTTGCACCGCTATGTTAAATTTTATATATTGTAAAGTTATCGGTGCACTTAATTAAATGGAATATATTGGTGCAGCGATAAACCAAGTATGCTTCGGTTGTAGGGAATTCTAAAGGACACACTATTTGTTTTTTTAATTTATCGAGGTTCTCTTCCTTGAATGTCACTGATGTGTACGTTTATATTAGACGCACTAGTTCATCATTTCGTTAACAAAGATGCACCGTTGTGCTAAAATTTATGGCATGAAAAATTGTTGGATCACTTTGTTAAACTGAAAGAACCAACACATTATTTTTACCAAAGAAATGACATGTCTAGTGGTGCATTGTCTTTAATAACGAACTAGAGACAGTGCTTTACAAACTACGCACCACTATGTTTATTTTTCAAAACCTATCACGGTGCATACCATTAGAGTTTATGCACTATTGCTCCATGATTATTGATGCACCAACATGTATTTTAGCGTTTCGTAGAATAAGACACACCACGTTGATAGATTATGAAATAATCGACCCAGTCATGTGCTCTTTACACCACCAGTGTGCTTGTCTGATCTATGGGCATCGCTAGGTTAAATTGTTTTATCGCAATTGAAGTGGTGTGATGTGTTACTATTAACGCATTAGCACTACCGTGATATTGGATCATCAATGTTGTTTTCAGCAGTGCATTGTAAATCATAGAGCACCAGTCACAAGGTGTCCAATGAGACACGCTTCTATGCCAAGTCTGTCAATATCTGTCCCGGTGCAATTCTATAAACAACAGTGGTGCATTTGGTTAAAATGGTTGCACCTCTACATTAAATTTAATATATTGTAAATTTAGTTGTGTGCTTAACTAAATGGAACATATCGATGCAAGGAAAAACCAAGGATGTGTCGGTTGTAGGGTGTTCCAAAGGATGCACCCCTTTGTTTTTAAAATTTATCACAATGCTCTTCCATGAATGATATTGGTGTGTATGTTTATATTAGATGCAATGGAGGTGATGATTATTGTGAATTTAACATAGGACACACCACTTTGGGCTAAGCTAAATCGTTTAGGCGCACCGCATGAAATTGGAAAACAATTTGAAAAAAATGCCAAATTTCAAGCTAAATCCAAATTTTAATTGGATGAAAATGCAAATAGGAAGGTAATAAACAATTTACATGAACTCTTATGTCCCGGGGATGCATGGTTTCATTGTTGACAGGAAATGAAAATTCAAGGTAATTTCCAAAATTTGGAAATGTGTGGAATATACTAATGGAGCTATCCAACTCATTGTAGAAGGGCATCTTTAGAAGGAGGGTGAGCACCAATGCTTGCTTGAGAGTTTGGAAGCACGGAATGAAGTGTAACAATAAAAATCAGTTTGGTATTTTTTATTTATTTACCTTACCATGGTGTGCTTGACGATAATGATGTGCACTGGGGCATAATGTTCAACATAATCAGTGCTCTTTGATCAGTGCTTGTTATTTTTTATAACATATGACAATGCTTTTGAACATTTAAGCACCAATGCTTTATTTTTTATATGTGCACCAGTGCGTATGTACCTTAAAGGCACACCGATAAAAAAAACTCTACAAAAACCTATGTTTTCCTGCCTCCGCTAACAAATTTCTCTATAAATAGAGAAGGGGTATATTTTTCGGGGAGGTTCCATAAAAACCTCCACAAAAAAGTGTTCTCCTTGTAGTGTTTTATTCCAAAGAGGATAGATAGGAAGTCATCTTTCCCTCCCAAACCTAGCATATTGAAGATATCACCCAAGGAACCAAATTGTAAAGAAGATTCATTTAAAATTAAATTTGGCAAGGCCTTTGATTTAAGGGAAATACCCAAATTTTTAGTTGTAGGGCCCACCACAACAAGCTTATATTGTGGAAAAACATATGGAGCATATTAAGTCTCCAAATCCACTACCTTTTGTAAACACTCCAATGGATACTTTGGAAATTGAATTTCATCCTTTGCACCCTCCATAATACTACCAAAGCGTGTGTCCATTAAAGGAGTCT
>ML782326.1:162991-183608 GCA_009831015.1 Picea engelmannii | reverse complement strand
GCCTTTCAATAAAATAGAATAAGGTGGATGTAAGAAGACCTAATAGAAGCTTCCACTTCTAGAAGGATCTTCCTCTAGATTCTTCTCTTAATAGACATATTTAGTATAAATAAGAGGCGAGGGTATGAGAACCCTAGCTTGGAGATTATTGTAACAGAGCGCTGCTCGACTAGAGGTTGCCCCCTCGAAGAGGCCTGTGAAGATTGCTATCTGAATCAAAGTGTTATTTATGTTGCTATTTCGTATATCATTTATGTGTATTGTGAAGATTATGTTAGATATTTTACTGTCATTCTGTCATTTCTAGCATTTCATTTCTGTTCTGCATATTTTATATATCTGGTATCTTGCACACGCTCTAGGCTCTTCCTCCTTTGCCTTTGCACTTTGTGGGTGTATCAGGCTGAGCCACAACGAGGCCTACCTCGATTCCTGGTCATTGTTGTTGAGTGGTGGATAAAAATGTAGAGAGAATGCAACGAAATGAAAGTGAGCCAAGACGATAAGGAACCAGAGCTGCACCAGAGCTCCTAACCGATGGGGAGGTCCAAAACGAGAGCAAACCAGCTCTATCCAGGCGCTCGAGGTTTCGAATTGCCAAATGACGGATTCGTCGGGCTATCCATAAACCCTGTTATGCTAAGTGTGGTATGAGCGAGAGCTTTCGCGCAAGGGAGGAGTCCCTCCTCCGTATAGCGGCTGTAATGGTCATCTACCATCGTAAATACAGAGAGGATGGGTGGCAGACATCATCATTTATGCTATGGCTCAATGCAGAGCCAGGTGGCAAGGCATTGCAGCGTGTCACCCCATCTGGGGCAAGTCATATAATTTATTATTATTCGTTATATATATATATATATATGGAGGTCATATATATAGTAATAATTACTTTTTTAATATATTCAAAAACATGTATTTTTTATGTTTAGATTTTCTCTAGCTTCAATTAATAAGATCACACAATGTAGTGGTTAGGGAGGTCATAATATATTATAAAATATATTAACATATTTTATAATACTTAATCTCGGATCTATCAAGCTTTGAGAGAAATCGAATCTTTCTAGGTGAAAACTTTTTTTAGATTGCAAAATTTGAGAAAAAGTTAAAGGTTTGCCCCTAGAGGGATTTGATCCCTCTAGACGCTTGATAAATCCTGGGTTAAAATGGATCTATGTTGGTGTAATGAAGTGTATTATTAAAGTAGTAATTTGCAATCTATGTTATTGTTTAATATATATTTTGTTGGGTGAAGAGAGTGTATTGTTTGAATAATAAAATATTTAATGTTTTATTAATTTATAATTTTTTTATGCGAAATAAAGAATTATGTAAAAATAAAATTAAGATTATAATTAAATAATTTATAAATTATTTAAAATAGTATAAAGGAAATTTTTTATTTTGAGTTAATAAAATTGTAAATATTACTTATTAATAGTATAAAATTAAATTGTATTAAGAATATTTTGAAAATGTTAAAATTTTCAATATTAAAAAACAAGATTTTAATAATTCAAAATCACAATTAAAAAAAAAAAATCAAAGTTAAATATTAATTAGTTTTTAAAAAATCATTCACAATTCTATACAAATAATTAATCAATAAATTAAAATAGTAACAAAAAATTAATAAATAAATTGGAATAATTTATTGTAATTTTTATAATATTTTTATTTTTGAATATGTGAGTTTTCACAATTAATTATAATATACAAATAATTAATAACTAAATTAAAATAGTAACAAAAAATTAATAAATAAATTGGAATAATTTATTGTAATTTTTATGATATTTTTATTTTTGAATATGTGGGTTTTCACAATTAATTATAATAAAAATAAATTTTCAAAAAAAATGTGTATAAGTTTATAAAACATGTATATACAATTTATTTTCAAAAAGTTTATCTATATTTTCATTTAGTTAATAATAATATGGAAATCAATAATATTAACACTTTAATTATTTGAAACTTAATTATATTAAATTTTTATATTTATAATTTTTTAATTAATTTTTTTAAATATTTTAAATTTCAAAATAATAATATTAATTTTTTTTTAATTTTTAAAACCAATAATATTTTTATTATTATTATTATTATTATTATTATAATTATATATATATATATATATATAATATTTTAAATTAAAAAACTTTTTACAATTAAATTTGTTAAAAAAATAATTTTATAAAATAAATAATATTATAAATAAAAAACTTTATTTATAAGAGAATTATAAACAACATATTGAAAAACCAAAGTATATAAACATTAAAATGCGGCCTCACCAAATTATTACAACTTAGATAAGAACTTGCTCTACCTTTTGCACTCATTTGACTTGCTAATAGTTGGGTTTCTTGGATTTTAATTTTAGAGTGTATTCGAAAATTTGTGATTAATAGCAAATTAAATGAAATACTTTAAAATTAAAATATTGTTAAAAATTTTAAAACTATGTTGTGGATGGGACATAATGGAATGAGTTTTATCTTTGATTTTTGAATACGTTAGTGGAGGGTTGGATCAATTAAAAATAAGCTATACTAGAAATTAAAATTTCAACTATTGCGATGTTAATGCAATGTTGGAACATGGTGGATTAAGGTGACATCGTTACATGTGACGATGTTGTTGAAAGTTAATATTGAAAACAATAAAATATTCATATCCAAACAAGGACGTATTAGTGCCAACACGTGGTAAATACGCTGATGTGGTTGACAAGGTCAAAAGAGGGGTACTTGAAGAGTTACAATTGTCATTTATTATGAGATTTAGGGTATTTTTATTCTTGTTTTTGAGATCGAAGACATTTGGAAATCTTGGTAATGGAACGTAAACAGAGTGCAGTGTGTGCAAGGTAGATCAGTATAGAGAGAGAGAGCGAGGGAGCTTCATTTCTTTGTTGAAAAAAAACAAACGTAGAAAATCTAAGTGGAATAGAAGTCTCTTTCGTTGGGGGAACCCAAAAAGCAACTAGGAGCTTTCTCGCAAGGGGGATGACCACAACTTTGATCTCGTAAATAAGAGGAACGAGGAATGAGTTAATCGACCATTCGGAGAGGCATCGTGCTTTGTGGTTTGAAAACAGGGTTATAGTGCGACATGGTTCGTAAAGTAGATTTGATCTTGCTATGATGTTATCTCTTTTTTGAGCCCACCATAGATCAATTATGTTTTTAACTATCCGCAGTGGAAGCTATTGATTAAAATATAGATCCTCCATATGCATATCTAATTGACCCTATGCTAGAACCTATTGATTCACTAGCAAGATAGGTGGTAGACCCAAGTAAAAGCAACCATAGAAGATTGCCTGAGATTTATCAGGTTGCCCCTTACTTGTAGAGTTCATGGCGTTATTGTTGGTCTGTGGCGATGTCGAATGCAGGAATATTTCTTAAGAGAGAAGTTTTGCATCTCAGGTGTTTAGCACCACACCAATGGCTAGGTTCGGTTCACCTTCCTCTTGAAACCATGAATTTAGGTTCCCCACCCATACCTGAATTGAGCATTCGACTATAAACGAGATGGCCCCAAGTGGCCCATTCATTCATTTCCAAGTGGCCCAATGGATTTGTGCTAGTTGGCCATCTGATCTATGCAAAGCGGCTCATCCATTGTTGTCATGGCATCCATTGGATCGTTGCTAGCCAAATGGCCATTAGATCGCTGCCAAGTGGATTTTTTATCACTACCAAGTAGCCGGTTGAATGTGCACCAAGTGGCCTCTTGGACTGTTGCTAAGTGGCCCATGTGGCAACTTCACCTTTGCATGTCTTCCAAGTGGCTAGTTGGCTCATTGCGAAGTGTCTTGTTAGTCACTGCCAAGTGGCCCGTTGATTTATTTTTATCTAAGTGGCACGTTCGACTGCTGTCATTTGGTTCGTTAGATGGTAGCTAAGTGGCCCACTGTATCTGCACCATGTGGCCCACTGGATCGCTGCCAACTGGCTTGTTAGATTATTGCCAAATGCTCCATTGTATCTGCCACCAAGTGGACCATTGAATCATGACCAAGTGGCATGTTGGACCGCTGCCAAGTGGCCTGTTTGATTGCTAAAAAATGGCATGTTGGATCTACTGCTAAGTGGTCCATTGGATCGCGACTAAGTGGCTTGTTGGGCCACTGCTAAGTGGCCTGCTAGATCTGCGCCAAGTGCCCAGGTGAACCTCTACCACATGGTATGTTTGATTTGCACCAAGTGGCTCATTGGCTCATTTCCAAGTGGTAATCTCACCTCTACATATTTTCCAAGTGGCCAGTTGGCTCACTGCCAAGTGGCTCATTACAACGCTGCTAAGTGGCCCATGGATCTACTGCCAAGCGACCTGTTGGACCACAACCAAGTAGCACATTGGAACATTTCCAAGTGGCACCTTAAATGGTTTCCAAGTGCACTATTAGATATGTGCCAGGTGACCAGTTGCATCACTACCAAGTGGTCCATCGAACCACTACCAAGTGTCCCAGTCGCTCGTTTCCAAGTGGCCCATTCGATCACTGCCAAATGGCTAGTTGGATCTACCACCAAGTGGCCCATTGCATCATGACCAAGTGGCTTATTGTGTCGGTGCCAAATGGCTTGTTGGTCTGCTTCCAAGTGGCCCACTGGATATGTGCCAAGTGGCCCATTGAATCTCTATCGTGTGGCTTGTTGGATCTGTGCCAAGTGACTCATTTGATCACCTCCAAGTGGCAACCTCACCTCTACATTTCTGCCAAGTAGCTCCTTAGATGGCTGCCAAGTGCACCGTTGGATCTACACCAAGTCGCTAGTTGGATCACTACCAAATGGTTCATTAGTTTATTTCCAAGTGGCCCATTGGATTTGCTGCCAATTCATACATTTAATGCCACTAAGTGGCATGTTGGATTTGTTTCCAAGTCATGTGTTTAATGTCGTCAAGTGGCCCGTTGGATCGCTACCAAGTGGCCCATTACATTGTTTCCAAATTCCTTGTTTGATTTGTCACCAAGTGGCCTTTTTGAGTATTTAGTGTTTCCAAGTGCACCATTGGCCCTACAAAAAGTGGCATGTTGGAATGCATCCAAGTGGCCCCTTAGTTGGCTACCAAGTGAATTGTTGCATCTGTGCCAAGTGGCTAGTTGGATCACTGCCAAGTGGCCCGTTTCCTCACTACCAAGTGATCTATTAGATTGCTCCTTGTTGAAACACCGCCAGGTGTCCTATTAGAATATTGCCAAGTTTTTGGTTGCATTTTAGCCAAGTGCTCATTGAAATGCCACCAAGTGGCCCATTGGATCACTACCAAGAGGCCCATTAGATTTTTTTTGTTAGATTTGCTACCAAGTGACCTCTAGCCATTAGATATCTGCCAAGTGGCCCATCATCCATTCAATATTCAATTGCAATCTCCACTCAAACAGTCCTTCGACATCCACCCAGTGTCGTCTTAAGCCATTTCAGAAAATCCGTTTAGGGAGAAGCCAACTCATAGGAGAAAGGATAGGACTAGTTTGAATAGTCATTCATTGACATATTGCATACATAATGTCCCTTGACAACAAGACAAAAATTCAGAGAAACTTTCGATATCTCAAATCCACATATGAATTGCAACCAATCCATTTATTCGCACAATTAGTACTTGAGCTCTCCTTAAGACATATCGAATTGAATCTATTGCTATGGGTATCTTCAACTCCGTTTTCACATCCTAAATGGCCTATCACACATGCATAAATGGGCACTAAATGCCCCTCATGCAAGTAGGTAGGCCAAGGATGATAAAGAAATCCCTCAATTCTGGAATCGATGAATCTCTGCTATGATACAGTTCACATAAAGTGGACCATTTTGAGTAATAAAATGAAAATTTATTATACAAATTTAAAATTTCAATTTCAATATATTAAAAATTCATGAATCTCAATTTAAATCATCTAAAATTTTATATGGGAATTTTTATTTTTAATATAACAAGTCATATTAAAATTTTAAATTAATTTAAAATTTAAATTTAAAATAAATACAAATATTTTATTTAATTTAAAATTTAAATTTAAAATAAATACAAATATTTTATTTTAAGGAAACAAAGAAGATATATATAATATAATTACAAAATTTAAATTTTCATATAACAAATATTTATCATTTTTATTTTAAATTATTCAAAATTTAATCTTAAACTTTTACTTCACAAATTTTTAATAAATTAACATTTTATATCATAAATAAAATTAATTACCTTCTACTTAAAAATTGGTATACATAATAATTTATAATTATAACAAGGTTGTGTGACAACATATACTTTTCACTATGCAAAAATTCACAACAACTTGGTCATGCAAACGGGATGAACGTCTGATGCAGGGGCATAGACCCTCCCCCAAATAAAAATTGATTTTCCAATCTTCCAGAAGGAAACATGGCAAGAGGACGCAATTTAATCTTGAAAATTTGTGGGCTTTCTTGATCATTAGCGTGAAATTTCTTTATTAAACATGTTAGATATTTTAGGAGTAATTCGTGGATCTAATATGATCCATGACTTTGTGTTCATTGTTATGTGTACCCTACGAGCACAATAAAAGAAGAGGACGAGACAATGTAAAGATAGGTTGAGAGGGCGACCTATCCCATAGAAGCCATATTATGTGTGTAAACGAGATTGTTTTTTAATATAAATTAGTATATTTTGTTTGTATTTCAGTTTCCTGTGATCATATGTGAAATAGATGTTAAGTTGTTGAGTTTGAATGCGAGTGTGTGTGTGAATCCTTAGATCTATGCGAGTGTAAAGCCAAGAGATGAGATTTGTAGGTTAGAAATCTCAAGACGAGTGTGGGATAGATTCATTGTTGATCACTATAAGGATCAACGATGATCCAATGTCTCAAAAATATCATGGTGAGAGGAGACCCAATCATTCATTATACTGTGAGATCAATGGTCATTATGGAGCAGGAGTAGAGATCAAATGCCCAACCCAATCCAAACATTTTGGGACTAATGCATAAGTGCAAAGTTGAAGGTCGGTGCCTGGTGCCCCAAAATCTCGGTGGCCTAGTGCCTTGATGTCTCGATGGCCTAGTGCCCCGACACTTAATCTACTGGTGTATTGACCTATCATCTTAGTTTATTGTTATATCATAAGAAAGGTGGTTCGTCGAAACCCGACAACCCAAAATTTTGGTATCCTGAAATTGTGGTTCCACGTCAAGTTCCAATTGACCAACCAATTGCCCCCCAAAACATATCGGTGACCAGTGGTATGTTGCATGGTGGAATGATACTTTTGAAACCCCGATATGTCAACATCACGATCCCACCACAAAGTTCACGATAGAAGGATAGATCTGACCATTCGTTGGAAAGAATAGATCTAAGGCTAATATATATTGTGTATAGGAAAACTATGTGGAGGTTAACAAGGGTGACCCCCTCGGGAATTAGAGAACATGGTACAAAAAGGAGGACACACATCAATGCATTGTAATTGCAAGTGCCCTCTACATTGGGATTGTAACTAGGTTTCTACCCCCATACAATTAAGCCTATGGTCTTAGCACTCGGTCGTATGATGGGATAAAGGATTGGGTGCCAAAGTTAATGGAGTCGACGACCAGAATATACACCTAGTGTTAATGGGAATGATCGTGGGTTTGACCCTGCAACCAGACCTTAATCCTAATCACTATCAATTAACGCTTAATCTCCTTGCTATTTGATGTTGCTAAATATCTTTTCTCCGGTCCATTAAAACCCTAGTGCTCCAAACATGAAATTTATTTGGAGCTACACATGGAAAATCTAGTTAGCATATGGTTAACTGATTCATTTCAGAGAATAATGATGAGATCTAATTAAATTTACACCTATAAGTTTTTCCTTGTTATTATTATTTTTGGTTAATTGATCATAATGTGGTGAAGGTATAATTTAAATTACTGGTCAAATGGTTGATAAAATATTCATGATGACTATGTACCACATACCGATATTACTCCACATGATATCAAGAATTAATTATGATACAAACAAATACCCAGAATCACATGTAACTCAGTGGATCAATTACTATAGTTAATTGTTTGCTCTCAATATCTTTAAATAATAAATATTGTCAATTGACTGATTGTTGTTGGAATTTTATTTATTATAATCGTTGAAAAATTTCAATGGTAAATATATAGGCATAATTAGATATGTTAATAGTAAATATAAAAATGTAATTAGATATGTTATTGTTGGAATAATGCTCAAAGATTTCGACACTATATACATACTAAAGTATTTTTACAATTATCTAATTTAATGCTAATACCTTATTAACTAAATTATGTTCAATACATGTTGAAAGATAGTTGATAAAAGACACTTTATTATTTCTTTCTTTTGCACTGCTTTTATTAATTATCAACGTATATGTCTTACCTGTCAATTAATTTTAAAATTGAGGCAAATAAACTTGAAATTTAATATTCTGTTAATTTCAGTTTGAATGCAGTCACGTAATACACCGATGAGTAAATGAAATCATAGGCACAAGTGTCTCAACAACCTTAAATTATATAAATATGTGGGTCAGATGCTTGAATTTCCATGATATCTTATTTGATATTGAATCTTATGAAATTGCACATATACATATGTTGATTATTTGGGTTGGTTGTCATTGATGTCAACCCTTGAACAAAGTCCGGTAGCAGAAAGATTTGGGTAATGGACCCAAGATTGTTTTATGTATAATGGTATGAGTTTTAATATATTTGAAGGTAATACTATTCTAGATGGATAATACATGTCATGTCATTTCTGGTGGTATGTGGAATGTCACATAACTCCTCACGGTTAGAGAGTTATGGCTATGTGAAGTTGGAGAACCCTCATGAGTCATCTAGAAACCCAAAAAGGTCAAAGTAGTCGAAGTGTTTGCAAAGAATAAATTATTTAAATAATAAATTGAAGTGATGAGTGTACTATAAGTCAAAGTGGATGCAAAAGAAATTATTTAAATAATAAAGATAATGAAGAACTTACTAATTGTGGAAAGTGGTTAAGTTAAGTGGACAAGTGGTTAGAAGTGGGTTAGCTCTAAAATAAGGAAAGTGTGTTAAGATGATTAGAAGGTAAAATTATTTAAATAATAAAGTTAATGGAGAAATTACTATTTGTGGAAAGTGGTTAAGTTAAGTGGACAAGTGGTTAGAAGTGGGTTAAGATGATTAGAAGGTAACCCCTTGAGGAAGCTACATGAAAGTATAAATAAGAGGCAAGGGTATCTCATTCATATACACTTGAGGATATTGAATATATGAAAGTGATTGAGGTAACCAAATAATATCTAAGGAGAATTTCAGAGGGAAGGTGAAGTAAAGAAGGCTGAAATTCAAGGGAGGATAAATTCTTTTGATGATGCTTTCTAAGGATGTTATTTACAGGTCATCTCACCATTTTCACAATAACTTTTTTTCTAGAATGATTTAGATTGCGAAATATGGAGGCCGTTGAGGAAACATATCTAAGTAGCTGTGATAAAAATTTCACATTGTGGGTAATTTTATTTTTGGATTTACACTCCATGGAAAATAGGGTTTGTGGCTAATCCTGAAACTAGTCTAAAACATGTGTTTCATGTAAAAACATTATAAATTCTTTATAATAGATCCAAATTCAGTAATACAAAATTTATTGGTTAGTGTATAGTTTGTAGTATTCTTTTTACCATTTTTAGATCCATACAACAAATATTCCATGTAGGGCACACTCTACAAGTTCACTCTCTAGAATAAGTCAAAATTCAATAAGGTATGTCATTTTTGATATAACTCATTTTCTGAGAGGTTCCAAGTAGTGAAACTTGGAGGAATTGCATAAAAGAAACTGAAGAACATTTTGTACTATTTTCATATCTTTATCCATTACAGGTACATAGTTATGATTATTTCAAGTTAGGGTTGTTGACTAATCCAAAATTAGTCATGTGAGACTAAAGTAAAGTTTGATGAAAATGCTAGTCTCTTGTTGTTAAAGTTAAGGAAGGTTTGCAGGTATGTGATCATATACACTAGGTCTATTACAGAGTTACAAATCAGATTTGGATGATGAAATTGATGAGGGATTTTGGTTGAGGTACATGTTGGGTACATGGTTGAGACAAGTAGTTGATGAGTTGGTACATACATGAGGTGTATAGTTGATGATGTTGGTACATATTGATGATTCATAGTTTATGTGTATTTGATGCATGATTTTGTTTTGTGTTTTCCAGTTTGTCCATGACTTGTGGGACTAACATGTGGCTGAGAAACCGTGACTTAGGGTCATCTAAGCTGTCAAAATCACCTGGGGTTCGCACCCGGCCTGAGCCACACCAACCCTTAACATGGTTGGATTTTTTGTCATCGCAGGTTTCGAACCAGTGACTTAACATCAGGGAGTGCCTTAACAAAACACTCCATCATCGACTGTCCTACACCTCGGGGACCAAAGGTAACAGAGCTTGGCCCAGTTAAGATTTATTCTACGACTAGACCACGTCCTTGCTCAGGTTTGAGCACAAGACCTGACCTTCATTACAAGAATGAATTTACCATCCAACCGCCTCCACCGACCTTGTATTTGATGCATGATTGGTACATATTTTTTTCATGGTTGATGCACTCGTTGATGATACATGTTGAGGTATAATTTGGTGGATGGTTGATGCACTTGTTTATGGTGCATGTTGATTACATGTTGTTTGGTACAGGTTGGTACAGGTTGTTTGGTGTAGGTTGATTGGTACATGTTTACAGTAGTATATCTCACAGTGATAGTGTGACAATGGTTCCATCATTCTACTTATATTTCAGGGTGGTTGGATAGGGCAAGGAAAGGTGGTTGTATCCACCTTCTGGTTGTAGTCGGATAACATAGGGGGTTGTGGCCTCCTTCTAGTTGTAGCCAGAGAATTGGGGCGTTGGAGCTTCCCTCAAGTTGTAGCCTTGGAAACTAGGGTTTGGAGCCTCCTTCCAGTTGCAGCTGGAAAACAATGGAAGTTGTTGCTTCTAATGAATGTAATTCTTAAATACATATAAGAAAAAACATTATGTGGTTTTCTCCCGCTTTGGGTTTCCACGTAAAAACACTGGTGTACTATGTATGTGTATGATTTACAATTTGTTCATTTCTTATTTACTCTGAAACTATTGGATGATAATTATACAATGATATAACACTTGCATTTTATGGTTAAAAAGAATTAAATTTCTCTATTACTAATTCACCCCCCCTCTCAGTAATCCAACAATTGGTATCAGAGTAGGTTTCTTCATAAATCAATTTAACCACTAAAAGGTAGATCATGGAGAGAAAAAACATGTATAAAAATATAATACCACAGTTTGATGGACACAAGTATACATTATGGATCAAAATGATGAAAACATATATAAGGGCACAGGGAGTTGAAATTTGGCAATCAATAGTAGATGGATACAAAGAACCAACTGTTCCACCAACAAGTGAAAAAACAATGAAACTCAATCAAAATAATTCCAACGCCACAAATGCACTTCTGAATGGCCTTCGTGAATCAATATATACCAAAGTTGTACATTGTAAATCTGCTAAAGAGATTTGGGACAAACTTCAAAATATTTATGAAGGAGATTTAAAAGTCAAAGCAACAAAGCTTCAAACTTACAGAGGTCAATTAGATCAACTAAAGATGAAGGAAGATGATAATATTGCATCTTACTTCTTACGAATTGTTGAAACAGTGAATATAATCATAGGATTGAGAGAAGAAATTGAAGAATCTATCATTGTTCAAAAGGTACTAAGATATCTTCCTATGAGATTTGATCCTAAGATATCAACACTAGAAGAAAGAGCAGATCTAGACTCAATAATCATGGACAAACTACATGGAATATTCACAGCATATGAAATGCGAATTGAATAGGAAAATATAGATATAAAAGAAGCAGCTTTCAAAGCATCCAAAAGGTCAAATAAAAAGGGAAATAAAAAGGAACATAGAAGAAATAGTGACTTCTCAGAAGATGATGAAGAAGAAGTGGCCAACTTTGTCAGAAGATTGAACAAGGGAACCAACGACAAATATAAATGTAAGATTCCATTGATTTGTTTTAATTGTGATGGTATTGGTCATTTTGCTAACAAATATCCTCATAAGAAGAATAAGAGGAATGATGAAGATTACTCAAATAGAAAACAAACATAAAAAGGAAAAAGAACCAAAAAGAAATCTTTCAAGAAAAGATTATGCACGAAAGAAGACATCTCCTCATCAGATGAAGATGAAGTCAGTGACAGTGAGACAAAAAGAGTTCTATTCATGGCAATAGAAGACTCCGATAAAGAATACACCAAAGAAGATTATGAAGAGGCAAAAGTTGACTACCAAGAAGAATTGTTGAGTTCCATAGAAGTTATAAGAAGAGAAAAGAAGAAAAAAAAAAAGCTACAAGCAGAACTAGACAAGAAAGAAGACACTCGGGAACTAGAAAAAATGATCATGAAATTGAAGCTTCAAATAGAAGAAGATAAAAAAATTGAAGAAGCACTCAAAGAAAAGTTAGAAGAAAGAGACGAGATCATTGGAAATTTGGAAGCAGAGATTGTCACATTGAGAAAGGATCTTCAAAAGAAAAATATGTAGAATAACTCAAAAGTTCTGGATGACATTTTCAACAGTCAAAATCCTTATCATGAAAATTTTGTACGTGGATATAATAAGATAGAAAAAGAATCAATATCCAAAGAAACAAAACAAGAAATATACCCAAAAATCTATGCAGGAATATTACAGAGACACTCCTCCATCGAGAAGATTCAGACTTCAAAATCAACGATCGACAGAAACAAATAGGCCTCAGGAAGAAAAATGATTTATAAGAGTAACTCCTTTCAAAATATCTTCAACTCCCATTTATCAAACTATATTTTTTGGTTTATGTTATGCATGCAATAATTTTGCAAAGCTAATAGCAGGAACATAAACAACCTTGAAAGTCATACACAAAATGGTTATCCAAGAAGGCCTAGTGAAACATAAAGAAAAAACTACAACATGTTTGAATAATTGAGAACTGAAGTGGAATGCTACAAGTGAAATAATTTTGGACACATGGCCAAAGATTGTAGAATGACAGTCCCTTCTAAAGAACCACAACAGAAAAACAACAGTTGCAGAAAAGAACCTCAGAAGAGAACATGGATAAGAAAGAAGAATCAATATAGCAATGAAGAATTCACACTCTCTCTACAAGCTAAGCAGAAGAAATGTGGTTGATATGTTGACAGTGGTTGTTCAAAACACATGAAAGGTGATAAATAAAAGTTTCTTACATTAAGAAAGGAAAGAGATGGATCAATCTCCTTCAGAAATGATGATTCAACTAAAATCATTGGAAAAGGCACAGTCAGAATTGGAAACAAGAATACCAAGGCATAAAATGTTCTATAGTAAAAGATATTAAACATAATATTCTAAGTGTGATTCAAATGTGTGACCAAGGTCATAAAATTACTTTCAATTCAAAAAAGTGCGAGATAAGAAAAGAAGGTTCAAGAAAATTGATTGCAATAGCTTCAATAACTTCAAGCAACATATATGTATTAAGTGAAATTGGAAATGAAAAGTGTTGTCTAAAAAAGGAACATTAAGGTTGGCTATGGAACAAAAGAATGAGTCACATACACTTTGATAACCTTGTCAAAGTCAGCGAAAAAGAAGCAATTAGAGAAATTCCCTACATCACGAAACCAACCAACATGTTATGCAAGCATTGTCAACAAGGAAAGCAAACAAAGACCAGGTTCAAATCAAAGGAATATTCAATGACAAGACCACTGGAAATTGTGCATACTGATCTAGTTGGACCAACTACAACAAAGGGTTTAAAATGTGAGAAATACTTTATGTTATTAGTTGATGATTATACAAGAATGACTGGAGTTTTCTTTCTCAGGAATAAGTCATAAGCTTTTGAAAACTTCAAGGTCTACAAGGAAATGGTTGAAAATGAAATGGATTCAAAAATCAAATGTTTGGGATCTGATAATGGAGGAGAGTTCACATCAAAGGAATTTATGGACTTCTACAACAAGCATGGAATAAAAATGAAATTATTCGTTTCTAGGACACCTCAACAAAATGGAGTTGTTGAAAGAAAGAACAGGACGGTACAGGAAATGGATTGAACGATGCTTATGGATTGAACAATGCTAATGGATTCCAAATTGACAGATATTTTTTGGACACATGAAATGCATACAACAATTCACATTCAAAACATAGTAATGCTCAGAAACAATACTCACAAAACTCCCTACGAGCTATGGAAAGGAAGACCAACAGATGTGAAGCACTTCACATTGTTTGGAAGCAAATGATACATCAAAAGAGAAGATGGGAAAATGGGAAAGTTTGACTCTCGTGTGGACAAAGGAGTAATTGTCAATTACTCAAGTACAAAGAAAGAATACAAGTGTTACAATCTGAGGTTGAAAAAAGTTGTGGAAAGAATCAATGTAACAATTGATGAAACAAGTGGACGAGAATTAAAAGAAGAAGAAAATGAATCAATGGAACAACTTTACGGAGAAGAAGCATAAGATAAAGAAGAAGTAGAAGTGGAAGATGAAGAGGATCAGACAGAAGTAGAAGAGCAAGTTCAACAAGTGCCTCCAAAGACACCAAGCAAACAAGTACAGAAGAATCATCCTCCAGATCAGATTATTGAAAACAAAGATGTAGGAGTTGAGACTAGAAGAAGAATATATTCACCAGAACAAATGCACCTAGCACTCTTATCTACGATTGAAGCAAACATTTTTGAAGAGGCCAACAAGGATGAATTCTAGAATAAGGCTATGGATGAAGAATTGAATCAAATAGAGAAGAATGACACTTGGGAATTGGTTCCAAGACCAAAGAATAAGAATGTGATTGGCACAAAGTGGGTTTTCATAAATAAATTGAATGAATATGGATAGGTTACAAGGAACAAAGCTAGATTGGTATGTAAAGGATACACACAGGTTGAAGGAATTGACTTTGAAGAGACATTTTCCCTAGTTGCCAGAATGGAAGCAATCTGATTGCTTTTAGCTTATGCATGCTCCAATAATATTAAAGTGTATCAGATGGACGTGAAATCATCTTTTCTGAATGGGGAACTTGAAGAAGAAGTCTACATTAAACAACCAGAAGGATTTCAGTTGTCAGAGAACGAAGATTATGTGTGTAAATTGAAGAAGGCCTTGTATGGTCTAAAACAGGCTCCTAAAGCATGGTACTCTAGACTGGATAAATATATACAATAGGCATGGTTCAGAAAAGGAAGTGTAGACAAAAACCTATACATCAAGGTAACTTAAGATAGTATTTTATTAATTGAAGTTTATGTTGATGATATTATTTTTGGAAGTATTGATGACAGGTTAAGACAAAAATTTACAAAGAATATGTAGAATGAATTTGAAATGTCATTACTTGGAGAACTATCCTTCTTTTTGGGTCTTCATATATGTCAAAGAAACTAAGGAATTTTTATTTCTCAAACTAAGTATATCATAGAAATGCTAAATAAGTTCGGAATGGAAGATTGCAAACCAGTTACCACTCCTATGAAAACCAATTGCAAGTTGAGAAAAGATGATGACTCAAAGTCTACAGACCAGAGGAAATACAGGTCAATGATTGGTAGCTTACTATATGTGATAGCATCCAGACCAGATGTAATGCAGGCAATTGGATAGGTGGCACGATCTCAAGCAGCACCAAAGGAATCATATGTCTTAGCAGTGAAAAGGATTTTCAGATATCTCAAAGGAACAAAAGATTTTGGGTTATGGTATCCAACAGGAAAGGATCTATCACTTATTGCCTACATAGATGTAGATTGGGCAGGTTGCATTGATGACCAACAAAGCACCAATGGAGACACTTTCTACTTGGGTAAGTGTTTAGTATCTTGGATAAGAAAGAAACAATAATTAGTATCCTTATCTATAGCCAAAGTAGAATCTATTGTAGCAGCAGGATGTTGTAGACAGGTTCTATGGATGAAACAAAATTTGACAGATATATAGGTTGAGTATGATGAGCCCATTCCAATCTATTGTGATAATACAAGTGCCATCAGTATCTCAAAGAACTTGGTGATGCACTCCAAGACAAAGAACATTCCAATCAAGTATCACTTTCTATGGGAACAAGTTGCAGAGAAGAACATTAGAGTTGAATATGTGGACAGAAAAGAACAAGTGGAAAACATCCTTACAAAACTGCTTCCAAGATAAGCCTTTGAGTATATTCATTAGAGACTCAGAGTAATTTCTACTCCAAAATGAATGCTTTTGAGTGATTATTGTATATGTCTTAGATTTACACGAGGAAGCACCATAAAGAGGATAGTTCATGTTGGGAGATCGGTTTTAGGAAGAGTTCAATCAGGGGGAGAAGCCTCGGATGGAAAGATACCTTTGCCATTGATGACAAAGGGGGAGATATTTATCAGATGCAAAGGTAAATGCTTGGATAAAGATAACAGAGGCATGGTTCCAGGGGGAGCGATGGTCATAGGGGGAGCATGAGTGATATTACTTTAGTATTGCATTAGAGTGTTTCCATCAATGCCAAAGGGGGAGATTGTTGATTATTTGGGTTGGTTGTCATTGATGTCAACCCTTGAAGAAAGTATGGTAGAAAATTTCGGTAGCACAAAGGTTTCGGTAATGGACCCAACTTTGTTTGATGTATAATGGTATGAGTTTTAATATATTTGAAGGTAATACTATTCTATATGGATAGTACATGTAATGCCATTTTTGATGGTATGTGGAACGTCACATGGCTCCTCACAGTTAGAGAGTTATGGCCATGTGAAGTTGGAGAATCCTCATGAGTCATCTAGAAACCGCAAAAGGTCAAAGTAGTCAAAGTGGTTGCAAAGAAAAAATTATTTAAATAATAAAGTGAAGTGATGAGTGTACTATAAGTCAAAGTGGATGCAAAAGAAATTATTTAAATAATAAAGTTAATGGAGAACTTACTAATTGTGGAAAGTGGTTAACTTAAGTGGGCAAGTGGTTAGAAGTGGGTTAGCCCTAAAATAAGGAAAGTAGGTTAAGATGATTAGAAGGTAAAATTATTTAAATAATAAAGTTAATAGAGAACTTAATAATTGTGGAAAGTGGTTAAGTTAAGTGGACAAGTGGTTAGAAGTGGGTTAACCCTAAAATAAGGAAAGTGGGTTAAGATGATTAGGAGGTAACCCCTTGAGGAAGCTACATGAAAGTATAAATAAGAGGCAAGGGTCTCTCATTAATATAAAATTGAGCATATTGAATGTATACAAGTGACTGAGGTAACCAAAGGATATTTAAGAAGAATTTCAAATGGAAGGTGAAGTAAAGAAGGTTGAAATTCAAGGGATGATAAACTATTTTGATGATGCTTTCTAAGGTATGTTATTTACAGGTCATCTCACCATTTTTGAAATAAACATTTTTATAGAATGATTCAGATCGCGAAATATAGAGGTTGTTGAGGAAACATATCCAAGTAGATGTGATAAAAATTCCAGCTTATGGGTCATTGTATTTTTGGAGTTACACTCCGTGGAAAATAGGGTTTGTGGCTAGTCCTGAAACTAGTCTAAAACAAGTGTTTTGGGTAAAAACGTCATAAATTCTTCATAATAGATCCAAATTAAGTAAGACAAAATGTATTGGTTAGAGTATATTCTGTAGTATTCTTTGTACCATTTTTAGATCCATACAACAAATATTCTATGCAGGGAATGCTTACAAGTTCTCTCTATAGAATAAGCCAGAATTCAACAAGGTATGCCATATTCGCTATAACTCCTTTTCTGAGAGGTTCCAAGTAGTGAAACATGGAGGAATTGCATAAAATACACTAACAAACATTGTGTACTATTTTCAAATATTTATTCATTACAAGTGCATAGGTATGATTATTTCAAGTTAATCTTGTTGACTAATCCAAAATTAGTCATGTGAGACTAAAGTAAAGTTTGATGAAAATGCTAGTCTCTTGTTGTTAAAGTTAAGGAAGGTTTGCAAGTATGTGATCATATACACCGGGTCTATTACATAGTTACAAATAAGATTTTGATGATGAAATTGATGAGGGATTTTGGTTGAGGTACATGTTGGGTACATGGTTGAGACAAGTAGTTGATGAGTTGACGCATACATGAGGTGTATAGTTGATGATGTTGGTACATATTGATGAGTCATAGTTTATGTGTATTTGATTCATGATTGGTATATATTTGGTGCATGGTTGATGCACTCGTTGATGGTACAGGTTGAGGTACAGGTTGGTGCATGGTTGATGCACTTGTTTATGGTACAAGTTGATTACAGATTGTTTGGTAGAGGTTGGTACAGGTTGTTTGGTGTAGGTTGATTGATACAGGTTTACAACAGTACATCTCACAGTGATAATATGACAGTGGTTCCATCATTCTACTTATATTTCAGGGCGGTTGGATGGGGCAAGGACAGGTGGTTGTAGCCACCTTCTGGTTGTAGACGAAGAACATAGGGGTTGTAGCCTCCTTCTGGTTGTAGCTAGAGAATTGGGGAGTTGGATATTCCCTCAAGTTGTAGCCTGAGAAACTAAGGGGTTAGAGCCTCCTTCCAGTTGCAGTTGGAAAACAAAAGAAGTTGGTGCTTCCAATGAGTGTAATTTTTAAAGACATATAAGAAAAAACATTCCATGGTTTTCTTCCGCTTTGGGTTTACACGTAAAAATATTAGTGTTCTGTGTATGTGTATGATTTCTCATTTGTTCATTGTTTATTTACTCTGCAACTATTGGATGATAATGCTACATTGATATAACACTTGCATTTTATGGTTAAAAATTATTAAATTGCTCTATTACTGATTCACCCCCCTCTTAGTAATCCAACACACACACACACACACACACACACACACATATTAGTTTCATTATAAGTCTAATATATAATAGTATATTTTAGGTGCATTATAATTTCAAGACGGCAGTTAGAATGCCCAAATTAATTATTAAAATTTAAATAAATGGTAAATGAATAAACAATAACATAATAATCAGAACCTATACTTATACAAGTGATTAAGTATACTTATATTAGGCAATGTTAATTGTTAGGTTCAAAATATGAAAATCATGATTTTAAAAATCCTTAAATGAAATTTACATGTAAATAAAGAAAACATCATCGTGGAGGTGCACGATTACCGAAGAATTGTCATTATGAGGGTATTATATCAATTGTTATATTCTAATTGAATATATTTTAATGTCAAATAAAGTTACTTAGATTTTATAAATTTAAGATTAACAACCAACTTTGTTTTTCGAGGGAAAACAAGAATTAATAACCCATTCCAATTATATATTATAATACATAACATAAGTTATGAGTGTCACAAGAAGTGTATACTATAATTGATAGGGTAATAAGTTATGAGTGTCACAAGAANATATATATATATATATATATATATATATATATATATATATAACCCTAATATTAGATCATATTATGCACATATAGTGTACTCCTTTGGTCAAAGATCCATTCAATTAACTCTTAATGCTGGAAATTTGGATGGAGTGCAACATTGATCCCGTATTCACTTGCTGCGAAAGTCCCGACACCGACCATCTCAAGGAATCAACGGATTGAATGGCATTATTCCTAGTACTACCTAGTTTTGTGGTTTAGCACTGCCAAAACACTACTTTTAAGACATCCACCACCACCTCTGCCATAATATGTCGAATTCGAAAGTGAATGAAATGTTAGTGAAATATGGTTGACCAAAAATTTTAAGATTTTGTCAAATTTTTGTTATACTCAACCATGGGCATCTAGTTTTATGGTTGATGATGATTTTCAAGGTTTTGTAACCTTTTTCCAAAGTCAAGGTTGACTATGGTTCACCATAATTGACCATTAAAAAATAGTTTACAACCTTGAAAACCATGGTCAACTGTAGCACTAATGGAGAATGGAGTATAAAAACACAAAAAAAAAAACCTAAAAAATCATGGTAAACCCTAGTTCCTTGACCATTGTTGATTGTAAAAAGTAATGACAAACAAAATTGAGGAAAAAACCTCAAAAACCAAGGGAAAAAATTGGTAGACCATAGTCGAGAATAAAAAAAAGTTGAATTCAAAACCTTAAACCCAAGATTAACAATAGATCTAATTAACCATAGTTGATTATATCAAAACCAAAATCACATTAAACCATGGTGATTGACCATAGTTAACTATAAATATAACAAATAAAACCATTTTTGTAAACCATGGTCAACCATAGTAATTGAGCATGGTTGACTATAAAAAATCAATTGACAAAACATTGAAAAACATGGTAAATCATGGCCAAACATGGTCGACTATGAGAAAACTAGTTGTTAGAATCTTAAAATCCATAGTTAACCATGGTTGAATATGGTTGGTTCTAAAAAATAATGGTTGACAAAACTGGAAAATAACTTTGAAAACCATGGTGCCCGCAGGGGTGTAGACCGATTGGCAAGTGCCGTGTAAATGGAAGGAACTATGTAAAATGAGGTCT
>ML782326.1:137685-162723 GCA_009831015.1 Picea engelmannii | reverse complement strand
TAAAAAAAAAAAAAAAAAAAAACTTTGAAAACCATGGTTAACTAGGCCAAGCATAGTTGTCCAACTATGATTTAATATAAAAAAGTAGCTTATAAAACCTTGAAAACCATGGTCTATCATGCAATTGATTGACCATGGTTGACAATAAAAAAATTAATTAACAAAGCCTTAAAAACCATGGTTGACTTTAAGGAATAACATTGGTTAACTATTGTTGACCATGGTTAACTACAAAGAATAACAATTGACAAAATTGAAAAAATACCTTCACTACTACATATGGGCGGAATTATTGACATCGTACTCCGAAAGTACTGATAAAATCGATCATACTGTTGGAATTTACTTGCATTTTTTTGTATTTTTTAAAAAACAGACCCGATGTTTGTCGAATATCTGACGGTTGACCAGGTCAACGAGCGTCGAATATTTGATGGTTGACCAGGTCAATGATCTATGTACCAATGTTTGACGAAGTCAATATATTTTTCCATTAAGCAATCTGTCTCTGGTCAATAGTCATCAGAAGTCCGACAAAATAGTGATATATAATTAAAAAAGTTTGAAATATTAAAGACATTCCACGTTGTTTCTATACTAGCAATGATTTGCAGAGGTTATAAGGGATATTTTTATTTTTTTAATTGCATTACAAATAGTTAAACTACTAAGGTTTATTTTTGAAGATAATCATCACTAAAATTTTGGTAAGGGAAAATGTTACATAACATTCCTCTAGGAGGGCAAAGCTGAGACGTGAGATCTACATTGGTAGAGGCTTTGGGCGATAGAAAATGTTATTTCCCTTGTTAAAAATGCAGGGGATATAATAGAAGGAGACTTTTAATAAAACAACTAAAAATCATTGTAGAGAGTATGGACACCTTGAAGGCAGGCATGAATATCATCCCTTGGTAAGTTATTCATTATATGTCATTATATTGCATATTGTTTTTGTAAATGTTTATATGTTAAATGTAGAAGAAAAATAATGTATTATTTTTTCTTTATGGATATATTCTGCGTACACAACAAATTGAGAGTAAGTTAAGAAGAGAAGAAGTATACATAAGATGTAGATTTTAATTAGGGTTTAGGGTATGTTTTAATGGTTAAGGGGTTTAAGGTTTATGGGTACAGGGTTTAAGGGGTTAGGGGTTAATACTTTAGTGGTTTAAGGGTTAATAAGTCCACAATAGGGCTCAATGGTTAAGGGGTTAGGGGTTAATAAGTGAGGGTTTAAGGTAGGTTTAGGGGGTTTAGTGGGTTTAGGTCCTAGGGGATTTAGAGGTTAATGGGGTTTTAGGGAGTAGGGGTGAGAGGTTTAGGGTTGGGGATTAAGGGGTTAGGTTGGGTTAGGGGTTAATATTTTTGGGGCTTAGGGGGTAAGGGGTTATTGGTTAATGGTTTAGGGTTTAGGGTTGAAGGGTTTAGGGGTTAGGGGTTAAGGATTATGGGTTAGGGGTTAAGGGCTTAGGATTTATGGGTTTAATGGATTAGGGGGAATGGGGTTAAGGTGTTAAGGATTAGGGAGATAAGGTCTTATGGGTTAGCGACACAGTGTCACACCCACAGGCACGCCTGCTCATAGGATCTTCTCTTTTCTCGGCCCGAAGAACACTAACCGGTCCTTCTATTTCCCTATCGGGAAATCTTCACCCACAGATCTCTTTGTGCGACTCCCCCTCTCTTTACTTATCAAGGAATTGGACTTCACAACCTTGCGAGGTCAGTGATCAAGCGTAGGACTCTCGAATCTCTAAGACTCGATATGAGTCAACGCTGACCCTTTTGTTCCTTTTTCGGGACTTTCTCTATCGGGATCTCGGCACTCACAGTGTCGAGAAACTTGGTTCTCCGACTCCCGAGTCCAAATATGCCGAAACTTCGATGAGGTCGCGGCTTTGACTTTTCAACGGTCCCGTCACCTCGTCAGGATTTCAGACTTCGCGGGATTGCGAATCCTGATGTCTAATGTTTCAGGACTTTACTTTTCCCGAACCCCGATACAGTGTGCTACCTGTCCACCACCAACTCCTGTTTCCCCACACTATACATGTAGCCGTCAGGATATTGCGTATCGCGATTTTGCGACTCCCATTACCAAATCTTCAATTCCTTTCTTACAAAATCCCGATAGGCGATTTCACAAATAATCCAACGCCCCTAGCTAGCTTGGATCAATGGATCTGCCCCTTCTGAGCTTTAAACACTATGGGAATATCTGCAGTATCCCCCTACACCCCCGTGAGATCCAACGGCTCACGGTGATTCGCTGATTTTCCCTGGAAGATATCGATCGTCCGTTCTTCCTTATGCAATCCACGAAATGACTAAGTGTTTTTCCACAGAACTTATCCACCTGCGTGCAAACTTGTGACGCTTCTTGCCAACCTTCAAGGCACAACTTTTCTACATTGTCCTTCAACAAATTCGAAGGTCCTATCCCTCCTGATATTTTCCCCACAACCTCAAGTCCTTCAAGAAAACTCTTGCACACATTCCTTGCGGAAAACCTTCAACAACGTCGAAGTGTTGAAGTCACTTGACTCTGCGCACACCTGCAGCAACAGTCTGTCAAATGCTTCACTCAGGTTCGCAACCCTGATACTTTTACCCAGCCTGCGCACTCCTTGCATGGCTCCTATGCCCAACTGCACTTCTGGATGAATGAGAACAAAAACTATCTCTATCTGAACCCTCTGTTAATGCACTCCTTACGGACACTTCAGCTACACTCCTTGTAGGAATTCTCTGGCTCAAATAGAGAAACAATTGAAACTCATTCCATCTCCCTCTCAGACTTCAATTCATACATGAAATCACATACACATCATATAAAAGAAAATGTATAACAGGAAGCAAACGTTCATGAGCCTATCATTCAGCACCAATACACAGAGAACAACACAAACCATGAATTTGAATCAAAGATTTCTATTAATTCAAATGTCTGTACATGGGTGTTTTTACACTGCTCTCTGCTTCTTCTTGCTTCAAATGATTCTGAATAATGTTACAATGTACAATAAGGGTGTCTATATCCCGTTTCCATCTTGCACTCTACAACTGTCTAGTTTAGAATTAAATTCTATCTACTTTACATTAACTATTTTAAATTCCGTCTACCTACTAAGGACGAGAGCTATCCACTCAAGGTCCATTTACAATATACAAGTGTGCCTCATCTTAATGGCTCATTTAAGATTTGCGCAACAATTCCAAAGTGTTTTCAAAAGTTGTGCTGGCTTGTCCAGTTGTCTTTCGCTTTCGCGTTGGCTCGCTTGATGTGTTGGCGATGCTCCTGCATCATACTCCCTCGCTTGAAAACTTTCATGGGCTCCTGTCCTTGAGCTCCTGCACGGTCTATCCATGCTTCTGTATCTCAGCTTTAGTCTCCTAACTTTCATCTTCAACTGGATGGTTCTTCCACTTGACCAGATACTCAAAATATTGTTTTCTCCTGGTCCTCTTACTCACTCTCTTGTCCAGTATGCATTCCATCTGTGGCTTCTCTGCAACTGGAATTTGCTTCATCCGCTGGATCGCTGGCTGCTCATCTCTAGTCTCTTCTTCTCCAGCTCTATATGGGTACAAATCTGAGACATTAAATATCGAAGAAATTCTAATCCCATTGGGTAGTTCAATCTCATAAGCATTGTCCCTAAATTTTCTCAAGACCTTACATGGCCTGATTTTCTTCATCTTCAGCTTATTGTATGCTCCTCTCGGGAACCTTTCTTTCCTCAAATGTGCTAGAACTAGGTCATCAACCTCAAACTGAAGTTGTCTCTGATGTTTATCTTCTCTGTGCTTGTATTCCTGACTTGAATTCTACAATTGCTTCTTCACCTGGCTGTGAAGCTCCTTCATCGCCTCAGCGAATTCCTCTGCACTAGCGCTCCTAGTAGAAGTATGTCTTGAATCTCTCAATTCAGAAATTCCCCTCGGCTACATGCCATAAACAACTTGAAATGGATTCTGGCCTGTGCTCCGATTCACTGATTCATTGTACGCAAATTCTACCTGTGGTAATATATTGTTCCAACTGTTGTGGTGCTCTGTCACCAAGATTCTCAGCAAGTCTCCCAGAATTTTGTTGACCACTTCCGTCCATCCATCCATCTGAGGATGATAAGATAAAATAAACATCAAATTAGTCCCCATCTTCTTCCATAAGGTCCTCCAAAAATGCCCTATGAATTTCGTGTCTTTGTCCGAAACTATACTTTTCGGCAACCCATGAAGTCGAATGACCTCTTTAAAGAACAAATTTGCAATGTGAGTTTCATCACTGGTCTTCTGACATGGGATGAAGTGTGCCATCTTGGAAAACCTATCCACTACCACAAAGATTGAATCAACACCTCTTTGTGTCCTTGTCAACCCCAATACAAAATCCATGCTTATCGCATCGCACGGCCTTTCTGGTATGGGAAACGGTTGATAAAAACCCGCATTCTGATTTCTTCCCTTCGAATGCTGGCAAATTTTGCATCTGTCTACAAATATTTTGACATCCTCTTTCATTCCCAGCCAAAAATATGACTCATTCAATTTCACGAATGTTTTGTCATGACCGAAATGTCCTGCCAATCCACCACTGTGTTTCTCCTTCAACAGATTCTCCCTCATGGAGCATTTAAGAATACACAGTAGATTGCCTCTGAACATCAATCCTTCCTGGATCATGTATTCTATCCACGATCTTTTGTCTCTGAGAAATGGATTCTCAACTGCTTCATACGCTTCCTGAAAATATGGATCATCTGCGTACATATTCCTGAGATCATCAAAACCTAAAGTGCGGACTCTGAACTCCTGCAACAGCAAACACTTCTTTCTCAAAGCATAAACAAATTTGTTAGTAGTACCAGAAATATGTTTAATCACAAATGTGAAATTCTTCATATACTCAACCCATTTTACATGTTTCTGATTCAACTTCTCGTGTTGAGTCACAAACTGCAATGCATGATTGTCACTGTACAATACAAATTCTTTGGGTATCAAGTAATGCCTCCATTTCTTTAATGCCTGTATCATAGCATAAAAATCCTTATCATACGTGGAGTATTTCAATTTCACTTCATTTAGCTTCTCACTGAAATATGTTATCGGCCTGTCTTCTTGACTCAAGACTGCCCCGATTGCAAATCCGCTTGCATCGCATTTCACCTGAAATGTTTTCTGGAAATCCGGCAACACCAAAACCGGTTGTTCCGTGATCTTCCTTTTCAATAGATTGAAACTCTTTTCAGCTTCTTCTGTCCAGTGAAAAGACTTATGTCACTTCTTCACTGTATCCATCATTGTTGCGCTAATTCCACTGAAATTCCTGATGAATTTTCAGTAGAAACTAGCCAAACCATGAAAACTTCTCACCTTGAATACATTCCTTGGTGATGGCCAATTCTTGATCACTTCCACCTTATCTAGATCCATCCTCAACTCATTTTCTGAAATAACAAATCCCAAATAAATGAGTTATGTCTTCATGAATGAGGACTTCTTCATATTAATCAATAGCTTCTCCTATTGTAGTTTCTGCATCACTATAGCCAAATGCTTCAAGTGCTCTGCCACTGATTTACTATAAACCAGTATGTCATCCAAGTATACGATGACAAATTTCCTGATGAACTCCCTCGGGACTTCATTCATCAACCTCATAAAGGTACTTGGTGCATTTGTTAATCCAAACAGCATAACAAGCCATTCATACAAACCCTCGGTTGTTTTGAATGTTGTCTTCCATTCATCGCTTTCTCTCATGCGAATCTGGTGATATTCGCTTTTCAAATCAATCTTTGAAAAGTACCTTGATCTGCTCAAGAAATCCATCAGATCATCCATTCTTTCCAATGGAAACCTATACCTGATGGTTATCTTATTGATCGCCCTCGATTCGGTACACATCCTCCAACCTCCATCTTTCTTCGGACTGAGTATTGTTGGAACAACACATAGACTCAAGCTTTCCATGACTAACCCTTTGTCCAAAAACTCATGAACTTGCCTTTTAACCTCCTCATTCTCCTGTGGCATCAATCTGTACGCGGCTTTATTTGGCAAACTGGCTCCTGGTATGAGATCTATATGATGACTCACACTCCTAACTGGTGGCAACGAACGAGGTAGTTCGTCCACTATAATTTCAGCAAACTCTTCCAGCAATTCCTAAACTTCATCCGGTAAATCATCCACTCTTGTACTAGTCAAAACAATCTGCAGCTTCCTGACCACAAATAATTGTGGATCCTCCTTCTTCTTAACATCAGTAAGAAGTTCATTTCCACTCATGAGAAGTACTATGTTGCTTACTTCTGGCTTCACCTCCTTATCCTTTATCGGAAGCAACATGTGTGTCCTCCCATTTTTCTCTAGGGTGTATGTGTTCATTCTCCCATCATGAATCACATTTATGTCATATTGTCGTGGTCTACCCAGCAATAGATGGAAAACATCCATGGGAATAACATCACATAAGATCTTATCATTATATCCACCTATCTTCAATTCAACCAAGCATTGTTTAGTAATAGTTACCTGGTGTCCTTTCTATAGCCACGAAACTTTGTATGGGCTTGGATGATCAGTCGTCTCCAGCTCCAGCTTCTCTACCATATCCATAGATACAAGATTATCCATGCTACCACTATCTACAATGACCTTGCATACCCTGCCCTTGGTCTTGCAAGCATTCCTAAAGAGTCTGGTCCTTTGGACTGAACTTTCCACCTCCTTCTCGTGTGTCAAAAGGACTTTTCGCATCATGAGCAATCTTCTGCCTTCAGCGTATTTGGCCTCAACATCCCACCTCTGTGCTTCAGTGATGTGAGCTTCTCCAATGTCCTTCTTTTTCTCTGGACACTCGTAAGACTTGTGCCCATTCTTTCCGCATGTGATTACTCCACTTCTTCCTCTTCCTCTACCTCTAGTACGAGGAAAAGTGTTGTTGTCAGCATAATCTCCTCTCTGTTCATTATGTTGCCCTCTCTGTTCAACATATGGCCCCCACTGTGAGGTTCCACCTCTCTCTGCATGAGTATGAGGTTTCTTCCATTCCTCCTTAGGCTTCTGCTATTTGTCCTAGGCAACTGCTTTGCCTTTGGGTTGACTTCTGCCTCGGCCCCTCTGAATCTGTTTTCGGCTCAACTTCTCTTCATCTTTCATAGCCATCTGATAAGAATCTTCCACCATTCGAATGGTTACCATGCTCATCTCATCCTGGATATCATATCTCAATCCATTCATGTATCTAGCAAATTTTTCATCATCGCTCTCCCGATGACCTGCCCTGATGTTCAGTCGATAGAATTCCTCAGTGTATTCTTTCACTATCATCAGCTTCTATCTCAGGTTATTCATTCTCCTGAATAGATTAATTTGATAATCCCTGGGGATGAATTTTGCCTTCATATTCGCGATCATTCTATCCTAGCTCTTGATCTTCTGCTTGCCCTTGTAGCGCCTGTCATCTTGTAGTTCATCCCACCACAATGTTGCATGTCCTTTTAAGCATGTAACAACATGCTTGACTTTCTTGTCCTCTTCGACATCTTTGTAGTCGAAGTAAGTATCCAGAGCTCTAATCCAATCTAGTAGCTCCTCTGCATCCAAGTTTCCCTCGTAAATTGGAATGTCCATCTTAACTCTTGCACCCATCCTAGCAATAGCTTTGATCAAATGCTCGTTTGATGCATCTCCGACTATAACTTCCTCCTCTATTTCACTATCAGAATCACTCAGATCCCCTGCACTAGCTGTGCATATTTGTGTTGTCTCCATGTCCTCGAGTCTTGCTCATAAGTCTCTCATCTGTCTCTCTATGGCTGGATCAGTTATCTACCTGCCTCTTCTTCTCTGCACTTCCCTATCCTCTGGATCAGGTGACTGCCTATCTCTCCCTGGTGGCATGGCGAATTCTCCTCTTCTCTGCTACAGAAAGAAAAGAACAATCTGTCTTAGCTCTGATACCACTTGACGTTGTGTATTAGAGTACTCCTTACCTCTTATGCCTTCCTCGCCTGAAATATACAGACAAGAATCTGAAGCTCTGATACCAAACTGACGCAGCATCACACCCGCAGGCACGCCTGCTCACAGGATCTTCTCTTTCCTCGGCCTAAAGAACACTAACCGGTCCTTCTATTTCCCTATCGAAAAATATGCACCCATAGATCTCTTTGCGTGACTCCCCCTCTCTTTACTTATCTGGGAATCGGACTTCACAACCTTGTGAGGTTAGTGATCGAGCGTAGGACTCTCGAATCTCCGAGACCCGATATGAGTCAACGCTGACCCTTCCGTTCCTTTGTCGGGACTTTCTCTATCAGGATCTCGAAACTCGTGGTGTCGAGCAACTCGGTTCTCTGACTCCTAAGTCTCGATATGAAGAAACTCTGATGAGCTCGCGGCTTTGACTTTTCAACGGTCCCGTCACCTCGTCGGGATTTCAGACTTCGCGGGATCACGAATCCCGATGTCTAATGTTTCAGGAGTTTACTTTTCCCGAACACCGATACAGTGTGCTACCTATCCACCACCAACTCCTATGGCCCCACACTGTACTTGTATCCGTCGGGTATCGCGTATCGCGATTTCGCGACTCCCGTTACCAAATCTTCGATTCCTTTCTTACAAAATCCCGATAGGGGATTTCACAAATAATCCAATACCCCTGGCTGGCTTGGATCAACGAATCTGCCCCTTCTGAGCTTTAAACACTATGGGAATATCTGTAGTATCCCCCTGCACCCCCGCAAGATCCAACAGCTCACGGTGATTCGCTGATTTTCCCTGGAAGATATTGACAGTCCGTTCTTCCTTATGCAATCCATGAAATGACTAAGTGTTCTTCCACAGAACTTATCCACCTGCGTGAAAACTTGCGACACTTCTTGCCAACCTTCAAGGAACAAATTTTCTATGCTATCCTTCAACAAATTTGAAGGTCCTATCCCTCTTGAGATTTTCCCCACAACCTCAAATCCTTTAAGAAAACTCTTGCACGCACTCCTTGCGGCAAACCTTCAACAATGTCGAAGTGTTGAAGTCACTTGACTCTGCGCACACCTGCAGCAGCAATCTGTCAAATGCTTCACTCAGGTTCGCAACCCTGAGACTTTTACCCGACCTACACACTCCTTGCACGGCTCCTATGCCCAACTGCACTTCTGGATGAATGAGAACAAAAACTATCTCTATATGAACCCTCTGTCAACGCACTCCTTGCGGACACTTCAACTGCACTCCTTGCAGGAATTCTCTGGCTCAAATAGAGAAACAATTGAAACTTATTCCATCTCCCTCTCAGACTTCAATTCATACATGAAATCACATACACAGCATATAAAAGCAAATGTATAACAGGAAGCAAACGTTCATGAGCCTATCATTCAACACCAATACATAGAGAACAACACAAACCATGAATTTGAATCAAAGCTTTCTATTAATTCAAATGTCTGTACATGGGTGTTTTTACACTGCTCTCTGCTTCTTCTTGCTCCAAATGCTTCTGAATAATGTTACAATGCACAATGAGGGTGTCTATATCCCGTTTCCCTCTTGCGTTCTACAACTATCTAGTCTAGAATTAAATTCTATCTACTTTACATTAACTATTTTAAATGACGTCTACCTACTAAGGAGGAGAGATATCCACTCAAGGTCCATTTACAATATACAAATGTGCCTCATCTTAATGGCTCATTTAAGATTTGTGCAACAATTCCAAAGTGTTTTCAAAATTTGTGTTGGCTTTTCCAGCTGTCCTCCGCTTCCGCGCTGGCTAGCTTGATGTGTTGGCAATGCTCCTGCATCAGTTAGGGGTTAGGGGATAGGGATTATAGGGTTATGGGTTAATGGTTTAGAGGTTAGGGGTGGGTTAAAGGTTAGGGATTAGAGGGATATATAAGTTCTCAACCCCTTATAAATCATGGTCTCCAAGTTGTGGGAAAGTTTCCATAGACTTAAAATCCATGGTAACCAAGTGAAATCAAGGAACAATATGAAATAATGATGATGGTGAAATAAGAATAGGTTGTTTTTGTTGGTTGTGACTATATATCTAAAAAAGTGTCTCTCTTTCTACATGTCAAGAAAAGTAACATTTTTCCTATATTTTTTTAACATATTTATAAATGTCTTGATAAATTGCATAAGCTTCATCATTGATTTGTTGTCTTTGTTTCTCGCTCTCACCTAAGTTGATTGCTCCATATAGAATAGAAACTCTTAATTACCCCTAACCATTGGATGGACAATAACCTATTAACCCCTAAGCTCTTATCCATTGAACCCTTATAAACCCCTAAACCATTAAGTACCCTTATCCTTAACCCCTAATTACCCCTTAACCCCTAACCCCTAACCCTGGCATCACTAATGTGTTAACCCCTAATCCATCAACTCTCAACCCCTTATAAATTAAACCATGGTCTCCATGTTGGACCGGGGGAAGTTTCCATCCACTTAACACTTTTGGTCTCCAAGTGAAATCAAGAAAGAATATGACATATGATGAAGGAGAAATACAAATATGTTTTTTTTGCTAGTTTTGACTATATATCTCACAAATTATCTCTCTTTCTACATGTCAAGAAAAGTAAAAATTTTCCTATATTTTTTCAACATATTCACAAACATATTGATAAATTACACAAGCTTCATCATTGATTTGTTGTCTTTGTTTCTCGCTATCACAGGCTAAGTTGGTTTCTCTATATAGAATACCAACTCCTAAGTATCTCTGACCCTTGGATGATCAATAACCTATTAACCCCTAAGTCCTTAACCCTTGACCCCTTAAAAACCCCTAAACCCTTAAGTACCCCTATCCTTGACCCCTAATTACCCCATATTAAACCATAACCCATAAACCTTGGACCAATAATGCGTTAACCCCTAATACCTATGTTCTCAACCCCTTATAAATTAAATTGTGGTCTCCAAGTTGGGTCGGGGAAAGTTTCCATCCACTTAAAAGTCGTGGTCAGCAAGTGAAATCAAGGAAAAATATGACATAATGATGAAGGTGAAATAATATTAGGTTGTTTTTGTTGGTTGTGACTATATATCTCACAAAGTGTCTCTCTTTGTTCATGTCAAGAAAGGTAACATTTTTCCTATATTTTTTCAACATATTCATAAACATCTTGATAAATTGCACAAGCTTCGTGATCATTGATTTGTTATCTTTGTTTCTCTCTCTCACCTAAGTGGATTTATCCATTTAGAATACCAACTCCTAAGTAATCCTAACCCTAGGATGGCCAATAACCTGTTAACCCCTAAGCCCTTAGCCCTTGACCCCTAACCCTTAACCCCTTGACCACTTATGATGTTTCCAAATAGGGATGAAACAATGGTTAGAATTCCTTGTGAGACTTGTTGAAGTAAAATTTCCATGTTAGGAAAGGGATAATTATATTTAATGCTTTCCTTTTTCAAATCCTAGAAATATACACACAAACAAATTTGTCCAATCTTCTTCCTTACTATTACTGGATTGGAAAGTCATTCTGAATGTTTGATTAGAAAAATTATTCCAACCCTTTTTAACTTCTCTAGTTCTATTTTTACTAAGGGTTTCAATTTGGGGTTTATTATTCTAAGAATTTGTCTAAATGATTCCATTCCCTCCTATACAGCACTCTCCGCTGCAATTTAATAAGAATATTGGGTTGTGTGTTTCATAGAAGTGAACCGATTCTGCCAATATACACATACCCCACCCGTCATAGTGTTCATTGTTGCATTACATAGCAAGGTGGATATTGTTCACCATATGCTAATGTTCAATACATGAGTTAATATTGGTTGTGTTGACAAGCACCGACACTCTGTTTGAGAAGTACTTGCATAGTTTATAATTCCTCTTTTGATATTGGTATCAATTCTTTGTTTCAGAAGTATTTGCAGAGTTGCTAATTCCTCTTTTGATACTGGTAATTGTTTCCCTTTTAAAAGTTTTTAATATTAGTTTCGGGTCCTAGTAACATCATCATTTGTTTTTAAAACAAAAATCACTAACGGAAAGTGGAGATTCCACACTGGATGAATGTCATATTTTTCAAAAAGAGGACAATAAAGGAAATATGGAGATTCCATGTTCATGTTTTGTCACCTTGAAGGTACAGGGTTGAGGGGGATAAATAAGGGTGGTTTATATTTTGTGAGGGTTGAGGGGGCATAGATAAGAATATGACATAATGATGAACTAGGAGAAATAAGGATAGGTTTTTTTTGTTGGTTGTGACTATATATCTCACAAAGTGTCTCTCTTACATGTCAAGAAAAATAACATTTTTCCTATATTTTTTCAGCATATTCATAAGTTGTCTTTGTCTTTCTCTTTGTTGTCTTTGTTTTCCTATATTATATTTGTAAATGTTTATATCATTTTAATATTTTTTATATACAACAATATTACTTGATTGTTTACAATTATAAAGGAACGATGTCTTAGGGAACTTCCTATGGAGGAATACGTGGTTGTACAAGCGTTTGTTCAGGAACATGGAGCGGATATTGAAGATCAAGTTAATGATCCTATGGAAGAATATGATGATGCTAATAACACCATTGAATAAGATGGGACAAATATATTGATCTAGAAGACATTTAATAATGTTGGAATGGATGATGATGATGACCAGCTTTATGGTGTTTTTGATATACCTGTACTTGAGAAAGCAAGTCAACCTCTTTATGAAGGCTCCAAAATAGGTCTTCTCTCTACTATATTGCTACTAGTGAACTTAGAGATTATGAATGGATTGTCAAACACTTGTGTCACATAAATCCTAAGGCGTGTAATATATTTTGTCACATTTAGTACATGATGATAAAGGTTTTATTTTCTCCTCTATTTTTATTGTTAGTTGATCATCTGTAAAATTTGGATGCAATATGTACGATTAATATTATTTACATTAACTAGTGTTGATTTTTTATGTTGTAGATTGTTAGGTGAATTTATGTTACCACCGCCAAATGTTTTATGTCGTGCATACCAAGATTTACATGCCATTATGAAAGTTATTGGAATGGAGTATCAATCTATTCATGCATGTCCTGATGATCATATTCTATATTATGGAAACATGCATCGAAAAAGGAATGCCCGAAATGTCAAATTAGTAGATATCAAACCGGTCAAGTAACAAAAAAGGTGCCTTGCAAGGTTCTTAGTTATATTCCCATAATTCCACATTTGTGAAGATTTTTCAGGTGCAAAAGCATAACACAGTTTATGGATTACCATGCAAATACCATAAGTAAACATGGTGTTCTTTGAATGCCTATGGATGGATCTACATTTAAGAAGATAGAGGAAATATGGCCACATTTTAAAGAAGAACCTCGTAATATTAGGCTTTCATTGATAGTGGATGGTGTCAATCCATTTGGAGAGCTCAAATCTACTTACTCAGTGTGGCCTTTTTTTGTTATCAACAATAGCATTCCTCCATGGATGTCAATAAAGAGGGAGCACATAATGTTGGCAATGATTATTCAAGGATTTTTTTTAGAATAATTTTTTTTAACATGGTAACATCTCATTTGTCTTGTTTGTTTCATAATTATGTGTTATATTTTTTTGTTTACTCATATATGTTCAATTATGTCTTATAATTACGTTTGATATTTTTTTATTTACTCATATATGTAGTAATTATGTATTGTATGTTCAATCAATTAGGTAAGTACTAAGTCAAAGATATGAATGTATATATCAAGCCTCTTATCGAAGATTTAATAGAGTTATGGAAGGGCATCACTATGTATGTTATCTCTAGACCAGTAGGTGTGCAAAAGGAATTTAAATTCCATGCAATGTTTGTATGGACAATTCACGATGCCCTAGGGTTAACACATTTCTGTGGTATGTTATAACGTTACACTACACTTTAATAGTGTTTAATTTTATGAAGTTCATATCATGCATGCTTTTATATAATCCATTCATTAAAGATACTTCGAATAATTGATATAAAATTTAATCCATCTCTTGCAGGTCTTCAAACATAGGGTAAATTTCCATGTCCATTTTATGGTCCTAAGATGAAATCTCATTGTTCAAGAAGTTTATGAAAGGAGGTTTTTATGAGTATAGGAACTTCCTCTCTAATAACAATAGGTATCGAAGTACCGAGAAACATATTTTAAATGGGAAAGAAGAGACTAGATTCAAACCATGAAGAATGACACCTCGTCTATTGCAGTTACAATATAATAGAAATCGTTAAGGTAGGGATCAAATCGTCTATGTATCATAAATGAAATGTTTGGAATATTTTATATTTTTATTGCATTTTGTTCATTGTACTAATTGACAAGTATTGTTGTTATATCTTTAATTTATATGATTCACCTTGAAGGTCATCAAAAAGGCATTAATAATGGGGCGCTTCCACAAGGAATGAAAATTTATCTCTTACAATTCAGTAGGCTCCCCTACTATGAGAACCTATAAATTGTTCATTTGTTTGATACAATGCACATCAAGAAGAATGTAATAGAAACGTTATGGTGAATCTTAGATGGAAAGAGTGACAAAGAAAAAATTATCAAGATTTGTAATAACATTGAGGCCAATCATGAAATGAAAAGTGTGATACATTCAAATAGCGATGCAAACGACTAAAATATAAGCGCCCTTCCATGGTTATTGACAGAGAAACAAAGAAAGGACATAAAAGAGGTTATTGAAAAAATTAAATTTCCCACTAGAGTTTCTTCAAACATAAAGAATATCCTAACAAAGAAAGGTGAATTAGGTGGGGTAAAAACTCATGATTGGCATACCTTGATTAAAGTGATTATTTTGGTGTATACATTTATGTATTGGTGAAACATATTGTTAGCATTTTTTTCTACTAATTTGGGAATAAATAATGATTCATTTTTTATGTTACATTATGTTCTACCTCTATCTCTCCCAGACAACTTTGACAACAATGTCAAACATGTTATATACGATCTTGGAAAATACATGAGGTGAGTGTCGATTTATAGGAAAAGTGTAATTTGTTCAATTCGTTGTACAACTTATATTTGACTGCATGAGTTTTACTTGTAATGTAGTACTATATATTTTTTTGTTGAAACTTGTGATTTACTTACATCATTTGTAAATGGTTTTCATCTAAAGAAATATATAAAGAATATATGAAGCATTGGAGGTTATGAATTCCTCATCTAATGTGTGAAATGCAAAAGTATCTACCTCTGACATTTTTCAATGCAAAAAACACTACCTCGTGCACCTAGTTGAGGAGATTGAAAAGTGTGGACCAGTACACACAAGGTCAATGTGGATGGTTGAGAGGCACTTGAAATCATTGAAGGCTTTTATTAGACAAAGAGCACGTCCTGAGGGTTCTATGGTAGAGAGATATATGGTATATCAAACCATGGTTTATATTACTCAATATATTCCTAAAATAGCTGCAAGTATTAATGTGGATCACATTTGGGATATCAACTCCATCAACATATTTGAAGGGGAGCACCTATTGGGGAAAGGTAGAACGAGGAAAGTGACATATAAGTAGATGGTGGGGATTTATAATACATTTGAATTTTTGTTTTTATGTATATCATACTTATTTAATTTTTAGTCTTCCTGCATAATCCATTATTATGAAGGTATACCATGGTAACTGATTATATGTGAATAGTTTTATTTTAATACATATGTTCGAGAGTGGGATGCAATACATTTATACATTCCAAACAATATTGATTGGATGAAGGTATGGATTGAACAATGTATACAATCTAATAATGGTAGGTTATCATGGTATGGTGTGGCTACATTGGTCAAAGAAGTTGAACATAAAGGATATACCAATCTTACACAGACAGAAATTGATTTAGCATAGGTTTTAAAAAATAAATAGGCAAGGATATTCATCCATACTATTTAGTTTTTTTTAATATTATATTGATGTATATGGCATGTTTTTTTGTATTAATTTGAATAATTTCTAAGTATAAATATGTTTATCAATTGACAATGCATTTTTTTATGTGTCTAGCATATTTTAGTTGAAACACCACAAGGCTATGTGGTGCAATGGCCACAAATTTCTCATCAAAATGTTGGATGAAAAGATGAAAACTTTTGATAGTGGGATAGCTACAGTATTTCAGGTTACTAATGTTTCCTCTAGAAGTGACAGACATCCATAAGTCTCTGAAAATTGACACTGTGGGTTTTTGGATGATATACTTGAGTGTGACTTTAAATCCTTCAAATTAGTTATCTTCGACGTCAAATGGTACAATCTACGAATGAATGAGCATGATCCTAATAGAGTTTTTAATCAACATTCTAACAAATTTACCATGGTTAATACAAGGAATGTTGATCCAGGATCAGAGCCCTATGTTCTTCCAAGCCAATGCGAACAAGCATTTTACTCAGAGGTTCCAGGTAGAGGGGGTTGGTCATATGTTTTTAGATATGATACAAGAGGAAGGGTTGGTAAAGTATAATGTAGCGGAAGAAGATGATATTGAAGAAGAAGATGTTGTAGAGGAGCAAACAATTCATGTGTCAAATGAAGATGTCATAGAAGTTCAAGGAGATGTTCTAGACAATGATTTGGATGAAGATGATATCAACGATGTTTTAGATGAAGAACTTGAAGAAGTCGAACCAAATGTAGGAGACAATGTTCTTGATGATGATATGATTGGAAAACATGACATTTATGATGATGTTGATATGGACAATCCTTTCAACATCAATTCTAAATTGTATGATACATATGTTGAGTTGGATGAAGAAGAATATTAATGATATCGAAATGTTGAAATGCAAGAGGTATGTATTTATACATTTTCGGTTAATTTGTTCTCTTTCATTTACCTTAAATTTTTATTTTCTTAGCTTCTATGCTTGATTCTTACTATTTTCTTTCAAATATTTTATAGTAGATAAATTAGGTATTGGGGAATTGAGAGTGATGTGGGGGGGGGGGCGCATATGAGCTTCCACCTTCATGTGGTTGGCATTGTTCAGTAGATAATATATTATTTTTGAAACCAAGAGAAGCTCATTTAGGTTTATACCATCATCTCCAGTTTTAACTTTGGTTCATCTAACAATTTTCAAGGTTGTCCATTAATTACCAATTAGTGGAAATTATGCTTTAATTTGACCCCACGTAGAGTGACTTGTGAATGGGGCCAACGTTGAATTTTTTTCAGTTTGTGCTTGTATGCATTGAAATTTGACATGGCTATATTAGATGCATGCGTTGATGATATGAGATGGTTGCAAGACTCAAATATGTCTCACACAAAGAATTCGACAATCAAACAACAAAATTATAACATAAATGTGAAGGAGATGAAATTATTCATTGTCATATTTGTCATCATCATTATCATCATATTGCGATGAGGTTTAAATGAACTATAAATATATTAAGGCATAAAATACACTATTAGGAATCTCAAACCATGAACTGGGTACTCTAAAACCTCCACATTTCAGAGTGATGTGGGGGGGGGGGGCGAGAGGCCATATGAGCTTCCGCCTTCATGTGGCTGGCCTCGTTCAATAGAGAATTTATTATTCTTGAAAGCAAGAGAAGATAATTTAGTTTTATATCATAATCTCTAGTGTTAACTTTGGTTCATCTAACAATTTTCAAGGTTGTCCATTAATTACCAATTAGTGGAAATTATGCTTTAATTTGACCCCGCGTAGAGTGACTTGTGAATGGGGCCAACGTTGAATGTTTTTTAGTTTGTTCTTGTATGCGCTAAAATTTTACATGCATATAGTAGATGCATGTGTTGACTCTATGGGAGGGTTTCGAGACTCAAATATGACTCACACAACTAATTTGACAATCAAATGGGAAAATTATAACATAAATGTGAAGGAGATGAAATTATCCATCATCATATTTTTCATCATCGTTATCATCATATCATGATGAGGTTTAAATGAACTATAAATGTCTTAAGGCATACAATATGCTATTAAGACTCTCAAACCATGCATAGGGTACTCTAAAACCACCACATTTCATAGTGATGTGAGGGGGTGAGGGGGAGGGGCCATATGAGCTTCCATCTTCACGTGGTTGGCCTTGTTTAGTAGAGAATATATTATTATTGAAACCAAGAGAATATCATTCAAGTTTATACCATCATCTCCAGTTTTAACTTTGGTTCGTCTAACAATTTTCAAGGTTGTATATTAATTACCAATTAGTGGAAATTATGATTTAATTTGACCCTGCACATAGTGACCTGTGAATGGGGCCAACGTTGAAATGTTTTTGGTTTGTTCTTGTATGCATTGAAATTTGACATGGTTATAGTATATGCATGTGTTGATGGTATGGGAGGGTTTCAAGACTCAAATACGACTCACTCAAATAATTCGACAATCAAATGACAAAACTATAACATAAATGTGAAGGAGATGAAATTATCCATCATCGTATTTGTCATCATCGTTATCATCGTATTGCAATGAGGTTTAAATGAACTATAAATGTATTAAGGCATATAATACGCTATTAGGACTCTCAAACCATGCATAGGGTACTCTAAAACCACCACATAGGACCTATAAATGAAATATTTAGCCTTTGTGTCATATTGGCACCATTACAAGTTTTTATAAACTATAGATTACTCTTAAGGTTTTGTTCTAGGGTTTAGGTGTAATAAAGGTTAGAGTATATAGGAGTTAAATGTAGAGTGATTATTTAGGTGTTTAAAGGATTTAAGGTTGTGAGGATGATAAGGGTTAAATACATTAGGTGTTGAATTGATTACACGGTCAATGATTATGATGGTTAGGGTTTATATGTGTTAAGGGTTATAGGGGTTAGGATTAATAAAGGTTCATGATGATAACTAGGGTTATAGGTTAAGGTTTATTAGACATACGCATTTCAATTGTTACAAGGGTTGGGGTTAAGGATGTTATGATTAGAGAGTTTAAAAGTGTTAATATTTAGGTGGGAACACACTCATAGGATTTATAGAAGTTAGGGATTTATGGATCGTAAGGGTTATGGAGCTTAAGAATTATACTATTTATGGATTATGGTTTTACAAGGGTTAGTTGTTAATGATTATAGGGATTAGTGGTTACATGTTAGGTATTATATATTTTAAATGCTATATAGGTTAGGGATTATAGGAACTCTAAAGACTAATCATTTTAAGTGTTATGAGTTATTTAATTTTAGAGGATTGATACTATTAGGGTTATTTAGGATTTATACAACTTACTATCTAGAGATGATACAATATATAGGGGATAGTATGAGGCTCACAAGGTTCATTGATTGTAATAAAGGATCACATTGAGGGGTGATAAGAGTTGAGGGCTTATATTGGATAGTGGCTTTCATGTATTAGGGGTTATAGAGGTTATATATGTTAAGGGTTATAATGTTTAAGGGAAGAGGATTTTGTGGATTCTATGATTATTTTTTACACATATTTAGTTGTAGGATTTAGGGGTTACAAGGGTTGGGGGTTATATGGGTTACACATATTAAGTGTTAGGCATTATTGGGGTTATGGATAAATGTACTAGAGATTAAAATTATAAGGTTTAAAAATTACAAGGGTTGGGATTTATAGGCTATAAGGGTTAAAGGTTATACATGTGAAGTGTTAGGGGTAGGGAATTATACATAATAGGGTTTAAGGGTGATAATCTTATATAGAATATGGATTATAATAATTAAATGTTATGGTTTATAAGTTTTAGGGGTTATGGGTTATAGGGTGGATTATAAATTATCATGGTTATGGGCGAGATGATTTTTTATATATAAATATATGATTTAGTTAGAGACTACATTGGTTAGTTATTAATGGTCATATTTTATTGGGATGATAAGGGTTATAGACATTAGAGGTGATTATATTTATAAGGTTTAGGGTGTTATGTGTTATATATATGGGTTAGGGGTTATATATTTTATAATGTTTAAGTGTTATGTTTGTTAGGAGTTAAGAGTGATGTGACTGATAATAATTAGGAATTATGGATTGCGGGTTTGAGGTTATGAAGGTTTAGTGTTTATATAAGTTAGGGTTAAGGGTGGTGGGTATTATAGAAGCTATGGGTTGAATATTATAGGGTTGAAGAATGATAAGTGTTAGGATTTAAATATTATAAGGGTTAAAAGTTATAAATTATATGGGTTGGATGTTTGGGATGATATTTTTAAGGGTGAGGAGTGATAAGAGTTACAAAGAAAAAGGATAATAGTAGTCATGAGTTAAGTTTTGTAAGTTTAGGGATTATAAGTGTTAATGTTATAAGTGTTAAAATATTAAGTGATTATATGGTTAGTTAGTGGATAAAATATTGAAAATTATGGATGAAGATATTTTTTGTGTTTAGTTAGGGGATATAAACTATAGGTTTTACGTGTTATTGGTGTTAAGAAATAGATTTTATTAGGACTAAGGGTTCTATGGGTCAAGGGTTAGATGCTAGTTATTATATTTTTTTAGGTGTACTTAATGGCGATATTAACTATAAGATGTTGACGATTAAAATTGTAACGATGAATTTTGCCCACAAAGTATTTCCAAGGCCCTATTATTTAACTATGATAATAATATAATACTAGTACGTAGGACCCCATTGTAGACTAGAGGCGCAAGGATAGACATATTATACATGTTTTTTCTGCTTTTTTTTATGCTACCTACATAGTCCTACATGGTTGACAATGCAATCTTGGTTTCATTTTGACATGGTAACAAGTGGATGAAGCATTTTTGTGCAATGTTTTTGTGATCCAAAACATTTTTTTATGGTTATGAAGAACATGGATTTATAGTTTCTATGATTTAACCATGTCACTAATCATTTTGATCGATTACCTAGCCACATATATGCAAGAGATATTTTAGTGATAACATAATCAAAACAAAGAAATAAAAACCTATGAAAAAAATCCTAAAGGGAAAGAAGCTATGTTTGAGCTATGATAAATGGTTATATGCAAATTCGAATGGAAAAGTAAAAGGATGTTAGTGTTAGTGCTAACTATTATGCTATGGTTGGTTAGTGGGCTATGCGAATTTTATTAGATTTAATGGAGCGCATATAGCATTGCAATATGTATGATGACATAGAATTTTGGCAAGGGTTAACATGTAAATGATATTGGGTGGCGCACTTGCAAGGGATATTGTCACAGATTTAAAATGGTTGGCATTGAATATATGGTTTAATTGATTGGTGAATGTTGGGTTGTCTCATACTTCGATTTGAATAGGCCAGGTGATGGAAGTGACATGCATTTACTGCATGTCATTCCATACTTCCCCTATTGATCGTCACCCTAGCATTGTTCATTTGTTTCAATTTTATATCCGTTGGTTGTGAAGCTCCACATTTTAGGCTCTTGGAAGGAAGAAGGCTCAGCAAAATCGCCCTTTTAAGCATTTCGCTACAGGTATGATTCTTTTTCTCTCCATTCATGAAGTATTCTCTGTTGTATGAACAAACAATGGCTCGGTGATTCCTAGATTTTGTGTTTTCCTGAGAATTGCGATGGTGTAGATGTGTGTTATATCTCTTTTTGATGATTGTATTTGTTTCAGATTGCAAGCAAAAGAATTGGTTTTTTATTTCAAGTTGTGCATTGTCTGGTGCTCAATCAGTTAAATATCATGATGGGTCTCTATGAAATGATAAGTGAATGGTGGTATATATGGCACTGTGTTGATGAATGGAGAGTTTTGTTCTATGTATTACCATCAGTGTTCCTTTCCCTCACAGTAACGATTGTAACCCTTACTCAGTCCTAGAGGGATTTCCCGCAGTTGATGTGTTTTTTTTCTTCAAACCTCGAGTCATGGTCATTGGACCATTCTTATTGTCTTTTCACCGAAGTAACCCAAGACCCACTCTTGGGTGGCCCTAAAATTAGTATATGCCTATATGATTGTGGATAGATACAAGTTATATTTCAACGTTATGTCAAAAGGATGTTTTTATCCTCACTAGTGTTTTTGTCAAGTTGTTCGACTATTAAGTAATGGGTATAGATGTTGTATCTTTGTGTTTCTTTTAATAATTGCCACTGTTTAATCAAACTTTGCATCACCTCTGCAAGTGTTAAATGTGTCATGTGCATTGGGTTATTATCTGCCTACCTTCACTCTCCTTGAGTGTTAAGCATTGGTCTTGTCCAGATCTTTGATTAATAAGAAGATTGTGTGGCTCACTGTTGTATCTTTTTCGAAGGGTTTTTGGCCTATGGATTGATAAGTCTTGGAAGACCTCCATCTCTTTGTGTTATGGTTAAAATATGAACGTGCCCTTGATTATCTCCCTGTGTAGGGACCTAAATTTAAGTAAGCCTAAAAATCTCATACAATTAAACATAGAATTTATTTCAGTGCATATATAATTCATTTATCTTCATATAAGCATATAATATTTGGCAGAAATTAAATTTGTTTACATCATGAAAATAAATTGCATAATCATTACTTAACTCGGAAAATCCAAAATAAAATACCTCTTCCTGATGCTAAACTCTCACTTGTATGGTTGTTCTCCCTGCTGCCTCGCCCAGCCTGCTACTTTGACCAAACCCTGCCCAAACCGACTAACCACCCAGCCAGCTAGGAGAAACATGTCCGGCTCCCTAGCTCCAAGATACCATAAGGAATACTAGACCATGTGCCCAAAACCCCCAACAACCCGGTGCCCCCTGCGATGGTTCACCAAAACCCCAAAACAAAACTCCAAACACCAGAAAAATATGCAAACCAGAAATACAGTCTTCTCCTCCCCCATAATTCTTTCTCCCCAAATTTTCATAATCCTCTCCTATAGGACTCTTCCCCATCATATCTCCCCCCATCCACCGACTCTCTATCCTCCATCAATTACCTTATCCTCCCCATTATTACCTTATCCTATGCCTTTATTACCTTATCCTTCATTTATTGCTTCATCCCCCCCCTACATGCGTAAAGTCTTATTATTAATAATTTAAAGTTATTAAGCTCCTTTAATTTATCACTCAAATCTTTAATGAGTCAATTAATTAATTAATTAATCATCAACAGATATGAACAATTAATTAATAAATAAATAATTAATTAATATTATTAAGAAATAATTATTGTTTAACTAAAACATATTAGGACAGTCAGATTATCTAATTAATTATACTTAATAAACCTTATGCACTATTTAACCAGGGTTGTTACATACACCCACCCTTCAGGAAACTTCATCCTGAAGTTAAGGTATCTCATGGTACAAAGGAAATGAAACATGGTTCACACATTCATAACAATTAACCGACATTATTAGTAAGTAAGCCAAGAAAACTCATACGTACTAATGTACATGTACAAGAAATGCATGTGTAGCTCGTACATACAAGTCTCATGCATGTACTAATAATCAATAACTATCACCCTTATAGTAATCTATGTATGCATCCAATCCAATCAACAAGACTAGTCTTCTATAAAAGACAATAAACCAATCAAATGTTTGCGAAATCTTTTAATTACAATTATCCAGTTCAAAAATTTTATTTAGACAACTGTGGTTTAGTTACGTAATTATGAATATTCATATATACACATTTTGTTTTTAGAAGGGAAAAACTATTGGACACACCTACCACACTTAGAGGGGGGGGTGAATGAGTGTGGGGATCTTTTTCCCAAAACTTTCCTCTTACACAAAACTCATTAGTTAGCATTTGAAATTTACTCATTACTCACTACTGTCATTAATAATCAGTTAGATGTGAATACATATCAGCAACATATATGAGCAATATATCATCAACAAATCATCTCCACAAGGAACACAAGATGTATGTACAATTTTCATTTTTATTATGGACTTCAATCCGGGGGTTTTTCAGAAACAACTGAATAGAGTACAACTCTACAAGAGAAATATATATATATATATGAAAGACTCATATTATATTCTCATCACCAACTAAGATGAGGCAACAACCCTCAATAGATATCAATATGTACCATAAATAAGAGCATCAACCATGCACCAGCCTGTGCCAAACAACCTGTAATCAACCTGTACCATAAAAAAGTGCATCCAAACATGTACCAAGTATATACCAATCATGTTTCAACTACTCATCAACAATGACTCATCAATATGTACCAAAATCATCAACTATACACCTCATGTATGTGCCAACTCATCAACTGCTTGTCTCAACCATGACTAGTTTTTGATTAGTCAACAACCCTAACTTGAAATAATCATAACTTTGTACTTGTACTGAATAAATATCTGAAACTTATATACAATGTTCTTCAGTGTGTTTTGTACAATTCCTCCAAGTGGAACTACTTTTAACCTCTCATAAAAGGAGTCATAGCAAAAATGACATACCTTGCTGAATTATGGCTTATTCTAGAGAGCGACCTTGTAGAGAGTGCCTCGCACAAAATATTTGATGAAATTATTTGAAACTATTACAAAGAATACTAAAGACTGTACCCTAACCAACACATTTGTTCTCACTAAATTTGGATCTGTTACGAAGAAGTTATGACATTTTTACCCGAAACACCTGATTTTGACTAGTTTCAGGACTGGTCACAAACCCTATTTTCCACAGAGTGTAACTACAAAAATAAAACGACCCATAAGATGAATTTTTAACCACATATACTTGTATATGTTTTATCACTTTCATATCAATTTCATGATCTGAATCATTATAGAAAAAAAATTATAGAAAAAATGGTGAGATGACCTGAAAATAACATACCTTAGAAAGCAACATCAAAAGAATTTATCCTTCCTTGCATTTCGGCCTTATTTTCTTCACTTTCCTAAGAATTTTGGCTTATATATCCTTGGTCACCTCATTCACCTATATATATTCAATATCCTCAAGTGTTCCACACCAAAAATGCTCAAGAAGCTCTCACAAGAAGCTCTCCATCAATACTCCAAAATATATTCCCACAAGAAGCTCTCCATTGATCCACAAAAAGGATGAT
>ML782326.1:114801-137072 GCA_009831015.1 Picea engelmannii | reverse complement strand
ATTCTCATCAAGGACAATACATATTATATTACATCAATCATCAATCAATCAATCCTTTGACATCAATCAATCACTTGACATCAATCAATGACATCAATCAATCAAACCATTGGCATCAATGACAACATGATCCAACAAAAACAATAATTACCACCATAAGACAAATCTCCATACACTCTCAACTATTTCTACTCATCCTTCCTCCCTAACTTACTTCCATCTTCATTCCTATCCTTCCTCTGCTGGACTATCTTGGAGCGTCAACTATATTGACCTAACTCCAAATAGAACCTGTAAGTGGAAGTGTCACTATCTCAACCAAGCTTCCCCGGTAGGCAACTGATAGTCATCATCACACGTCTACGGGAGAATGAGATAACACCGTCCTCCCATGACTTTAGGTTTCAGAGGATACATGATGGGAAATGCCTCAACCCCTCCTAATCATAACTAGGGTCCACACCCTACAATGGAATATACAGTGGCACCGTGTTGCTGGGAGTTTTGTCATCGTTTATTCGGTTTTGGGTAGTATCATCACCTGAAATATTGCATTGGTCCACATATCATAGCAATGCATCCAAACCAATATAATTTCACATACAAATATTCATACCATTATGTTTCTCAGCTAGTGGTCATGATATGCACTTTCATCATCATTATCCCTTAGCCCATAACCTGCAGATTAGTCTGTAACACAAACTCATACATTTCTATTCATTATCATCATGTAATTGCATACAATCATCATTTCAATTCGGTATCCTTGTACCAACAACTTAACATCAAAGTTTTCAAGTTAGAAATAGATCTCATAATATCCCATAATTCAATTTCGACACCCATTCATAAAATTATCATTTACCAAATAGATTGCATCATATCCAACATCATTCTAATAACATTTAAATCTTCACAGGATTCACATTCACTTAATATGTCATATCATATCCATCATCATCAATAACACTTAAACATTCATAAAATTTACATTCACATAGTAGATCACATTATATCCATCATCATCAATAACATTTAAACATTCATAAAATTTACATTCTCACAATATATCGCATCACATCCATCATTATTCAAATACATATAACATTCATAAAGGTTCACACGTCTTAAAGTTTAAGTGTATCATTTAATAGTTTCACTGTGAATAGAAAATAAAAGTGTAGGCCTCAGGTAATCCCGGTTGTCTAAGTCAAAAGTTGGTGTTACATACACCCCACCTTCAAGAAACATATTCTCATTGTGGTAAAAAAAGTGAGGGATAGTCTCATCATAGTGTCTCAACGTCTTCCCAAGTAGCAGATCCTGGAATATACTTGTCCCATTGGACCTTAACTTGGTATACCCGACGATTCCTGAGCTATCAAACTCTACGATCCAATATGCGTAACGGTTCTACCATGAGGGTTCCCATGTCTGATACCTGCAATTCCTTCCAATTTAGTTTATGTGATTCATCAGCAACATAATGACGTAAAACAGATACATGAAAAACGTTATGAGTTTTATGCAAGTGGGGTGCCAGTACGAGACGATAGGCAACGGGTCTAATTTTCTCTTGGATTCTGAATGGTCCTATAAATCGAGGTGACAACTTTGTCCCCTTCCCGAAATGTATGGTACTCTTATTAGGCTTGATACGAATGAAAACCTGGTCTCCCACTTCATAACTTCGGTCGGTCCTGTGTGCATCCGCATAAATTTTCTGCCTATCCTATGCTTCCTTTAGTCTCTGCCTAATCTGAATCACCTATTCCTCCATCTCTTGAATCAATTCTTACCCAATTGTTACTCGGTGTTCTAGTCTATCCCAACTCAATGGCATTCTGCATGGCCTTCCATACAGAGCTTCGTAGGGTGGCATTCTGATGGAGCTATGAAAATTGTTATTGTAGGCAAACTCTACCAAAGGTAGGTACTTCTCCCACTGGGTTTGATTATCCATGACATACATCCTGAGCATGTCTTCCATAACTTGATTTACTCTCTTAGTTTTCCCATCTGTTTTAGGATGATAAGCTATTCTTAAGTTCAACTGAGTCCCCAATGCTGATTGTAAACTTGTCCAAAACCTAGAAGTGAATCTGGAGTCCCTATCTGAAATTATCTTCTTAGGTATCCAATGCAAACGGATAACCTCACTTACAAACACACGTGCCACATCAGTGACAATGTAAGTGTCTCTAACTAGAATAAAATGAGCACTCTTGGTTAACTTATCAACTATCACAAGAATGGCATTGTGTCTATGAGATGTGAGCGGCAACCCCACAACAAAATCCATAGAAATGACTTCCCACTTGGACATAGGAACATCATGTGGTTGTAGGAGGCCTGTTGGGTGATGGTGGTCAGCTTTAACTTTTTGACACTCTAGGCACTTGGTGACGAAATGGACTACATCATGCTTCATGCCTACCCAAAAGAAAAGCTTCCTCATGTCTGCATACATCTTCTTCACACCCGGATGTGCACAATAAAGTTCTTTATGGGGCTCCTTCAGTATGATGCTTCGAATATCTCTTGCTTCAGGGATGTACATCCTTCCTCGATATCTTAACAGTTCATCTGCTTCCATACTATATCCTTCATACTTTGGATCTAATTTCCTCCCACTCTGGAGGTTTGAAGTAACCTCTAAATACCAACTGTCTCCTTGGAGTTGCTTCAACACATGTTCCCTCAGATTGACCTTTAAAGGTACCAAGGAGAAGACACGTGGTCTCCTACTCAAGGCATCTGCGACCACATTTTCCTTCCCCTTGATGTATGAAATACCAAAATCGTAGTCACTCAAAAACTCACTCCATCGCCTTTTCCTGGAATTTAGATCTCTTTGAGTGAAGAGATGTTTTAAACTTTGATGGTCTGTTTTGAGCTCAAAGTTTCGCCCCACAAGATAGTGCCTCCAAAGTTTCAGAGCTAGAATTACAACTGCCAACTCTAAATCATGAGTCGCGTATAGCTCTTCATGTTTCTTCAACTTTCTTGATGCATAATCTATCACTCCTCCATCATGCATTAGCACGGTCCCCAACCCTTGCTTCGAGGCATCCGTGAAGACTGTGAAGTCCTTTTCTATATCCGACACTCATAGAATTGGCACACTAGTTAGTAACCTCTTAAGCTCGATGAATGCACTATCACATTATTTCGTCCATTCATACTTGACCCCCCTTGCACTGCAAAGTGGTGATGGGTTTCGCTATTTTGAGAATCCTTCCACAAATCTCCAGTAATAACCTGCTAGCCCCATGAAGCTTCTCACCTCATGGGCATTTTTCAGCACTGGACACTCCATAATGGCCTTTACCTTTTATGGATCCACAAATATTCCTTCACCGAAAATGATATGACCTAAATAGTGGATCTCTTTCTGGAAGAAGGAACACTTCGACAACTTCCCATACAATTTGTTCTCTCTAAGGGAGGACAACACTACTCGTAAGTGTTCCTCATGTTCTCTTTTGTTCTTGGAATAGATGAGGATGTCATCTAGAAAGACTTGTACAAAATGGTCTAAGTACTTCCGGAATACGTCGTTCATGAGGCTCATGAATACTGTTGGTGCATTGGTCAATCTGAAAGGTACTACGACAAACTCGTAATGTCCAAACTGAGTTCGAAAGGCAGTTTTTGGGATATTGCCTTCCTTAATCCTTAACTGATGATACCCGGATCACAAATCGATCTTTGAGAATACCTCTGCTCCTTTCATATGATCGAAGAGGTAATCTATTTGTGGCATTGGGTACCTATTTTTCACTGTAGCATGGTTCAAGTCCCTGTAATCTATACATAGTCATAAGGAACCATCCTTCTTCTTTACAAAAATTACTGGTGCACCCCAAGGTGAAACACTAGGCCTTATTAGCCCTAAGTCCAGTAACTCTTTCAACTGCATTTGCAATTCACAAAGTTATGGCACTGTCATCCGATACGGAGTCTTGGAAATTGGTTTTGCACCAAGTTTTATCTCAATAGTAAAATCAAGCTCCCTCTCAGGAGGTAACCCTGGTAACTCGTTCAGAAAAACATCCTTAAATTCTGACAATATCGGGTACTGATCTAATGAGGGTCCCTTCCTTTCATTCACTGCTTCCACTACATATAGTTGACATCATAGTTGAGATAAAGCATAATGACACCTTTCTCCGTACACCCTGTATCTCCAGTGGCCTTCCTTCATCGTCTAAACAGAGCACCCTTTTTGCGAAACAATCTAACAAAGATCGATGAGATTCTAACCAATCCATTCCAATGATTAGGTCATATGCCCCAAGAGCAGTGACATATACCTTCAACATGGTAGTACACACTCCCAGGTCTACTATACAATTATCAACACTAGGTCCTACCGCTTGTTTTTCCCGCAAATCCATCTCGACTTGTTTAAAGTCATCATGCTCGTAGGCTGCCAACCCACTCTTTTCTAATGCAGATGGTGAAATGAAACTGTCTGTAACACCAGAATCAAATAAAATCTTAACGTTGATATGATTTAGCGTACCTGATGACTCCACCACCGTGGATTGATGTTCGACCTGGTGATTATTAACCGCTGTGTAAATCTGGTGGCTGCTACTTGCTCTTCCCATCGGGGCCTTTCCTTCTTTATCAATGAATCCTAATTGTAACTCTGGGCAGTCATGCTGGTAATGGGGTCCTCCACATCCCCAACATGTAACACGATATTGAACCTGCGCACTGTTCTTTGACTATCTCTGAAACAAGTTCCTTCCCATGGAACCCCTACCCCTACTAGTTGTTCCATGAGATGGTCGTGGACCTATCAATGTCGTTGGTGATGAGCGAGATGTTGCACTTGCTGCCATTGAAATCCCTACGGCTATTGTCCTTGGTGTGACTCTGTTACCATATGGAGGTGGCCTTGAGCTCCCTCCCCTGCAAAATCTCCTAGGGGCCTTCCCCATGAATCCAGGACGATGTAGAAAGGAAGTTCTCGTACCTCCAATTAAGTTCATGTGTTCCTCCACATAATGTGCATTTTCCACAACTTCCACTATTGAATATGGCTTCCACACTCACACCATAGCCCTTATCTTAGGGTTTATCCCATAGACAAAGTGTTCTAACTGTCGTTGGTCATTATCCATATATGAAACATACTTGACCAATTCCATAAACCTAATCTCATATTCCTCTAACTTACCTACCCAGTGTGCATGAATCCCCCTCCCGCTTATCTCGTTCTAAGTGCTTAACCTTTCACTAAAAACAATCTAATTAGTCGTATCCACTTTCCTTGATGCCATTCCTGAGCTAGACACAACTAGCATCTACCAAACTCCTTTACACTGTCAGTGTGAGGAAAGTAAATCAGAGGAAGTTGTTCCTCCTTCCTTAAGCATGAATTATAAATTTTAATTATAATTAAACATAATGTTAATTATAAATAAATTTAAAACATAATTAATTAATTAAAACATGATCAATTAATCATAAAAAATAATTAATTAATCATACAATTAATTATTCATAAAACTTAAACTCTAAATTAACTACATGTAATTTAAATTATATTCTATTTATTAAAAATTAAAATTGAACATTAAATTAAATTATATTTAAAATTTACCATTAAATTAAAATTTAATATTAATTTAAAATTAAAACATTTAAAATTTAACATTGAATTTAAATTAAAAACTTAACCATTTAACCAAAATAAATAAATTAAAAAAAAAAAAATGAATAATAATAAAAATAAAAATAAAAACTAAATAAGAAAAATTAATAAAAAAAACTATTTAACATGGGCAGTGGGTCCTCGCATGAGGCCCACGTGCCCCCCCCCCCCACGTCTCTTCCCTTACCTAAAACCCTACACGCCTCCTATCAAACCCTAAACTCCTCAACCCTAACGCTCCCTCACTGTCGCCTCTTCACTCTGTCGCCTCTCCACTCTGCTCTCTCCCTCTCGGCAGGCTTGGCTCACTTTCTCGGTATATCAAAGTAGATTTTAGTACCTTGTTTTGTGTATATTCCACAATGAGGTGTGTTTTCGCAGACTTGTGTTGTGTGTGCATTTGGTGCATTTGGACAGGTAGAGAAATATGAAAGCCTCCCGTGGGTGCTAGGCTCTAAGATGTTTGTTGAAGGTGTGGCTAAACTGTGTTGTGTATGTGACAGGTTCTTGACTTGGGACAGTGGCGGGATCTCTATGCTTGGGCAATTGATCGCTTGGCTTTGGTCTCATTTGGTCGATGGGCACTTTTTCTAGTGCGTTGGATGGTGTGTGTGTGACTTGGTAGTTGTATGGCTTACATTGAAGTTTAGATCTTAATCGACCCATGGGCTCTCTGTGGCTTGGACTCTAATGGAACCAATGTGTGGTAAGAGGGTTTTATTTCGAGCAGAGGAAATTTCTTGATACATTGGACAGAACATGGACTCTAATGGAACCAATGTGTGCAAGTTCTTCTGAAGCCATACAAAATGATGATCCTTGCATCATCAAAATGTGACAAAGCTAGAGAGGACTCAGCTAAGTATGGTAGTTCATCTTATATGCAAATAACACCTGGAAATCTCTTTGCAAAGTGAGACCATTCAGAAGTGGTAAATCATGAATCGTGTGAGAAGGGACATACATAAGGAAGTTGAAGTGACCCTTAGTTAGGAGTCAAAACCAACACCGAAGTTCCAGTTTCAAGAAAAATCCATGTAGAAATTCATTATGTAATAAAAGGCAAAAGCTTGAAGGAGGCCAGTCAAGATAGGGTATGCGATTCAAGAAATATTGATAAAGTCGTGTTGTGGTTCAACAAGAGTTTTATTTTCGTACAGAGGAGTTCTTTTAGACTCATCAAGGATCATATTATCTGGCTTTTGCACAGGGGGGAATGAAGCTGGAAGTGGAAGAGTCGGTCCATCTGTGTGAGTCGTCTTGCATTGACTTCCAGTTTTATCTATTTCCTTCCGATCCAATTCACTTATTTTTCTGATACTCTCCTTCGATAGTTGGTTACATTGGTATGTTGCATGGAAGGTGCTTGGCTATTGGTTTTTTTTTATTATTACTAAAAAATGTTTATGTTTCCTGTGTGTGCAGTGTGTGGCTCATCGACCGTGGCTTTGTGCTGGTCTGGTCGTGGCATGGTCTCGTGAGCTTGGTTTGCGTGCAGACTTATCTGGTATGATATCATGGGCTTTGTTTCCTGCGGCTCCTCCCCATGGATCAATGCATGGGCATTCTATTTAGAGCGTAGTGGATTTAACGCGTGGTCAATGGCATTTTGACTGGGTTCTATCCTTGGTGCCTTGTGACTTAATGCTCAAAACTTTGTTTTCTGCTTGGCTCTTAGTGTCGTTGCTTACATTATATGTGACATCAATTAGATATAGGCTAATATTTTTTTTTTATTAAAGTTGTACATAAGGATTACTTACGAGTCAATTTTCCCTATCTATATAGTTCTCAGAAATACAGTATTCAAATCAGGAACTTTGTCTTGCAATGTTCTATTTTCCAAGCCCGTGGCATGTCTTTTTAGATTCCCTTATAGGTAAGGAGTTGCACCAAGTCGTCAATGCATCTTTCCTTGTCAATGTTTCCTTTTACTAAAATTGACAATTGTTTTGCATCTATGTTTATTGGAACTTTATGACTCGGAACTTTTAAGTAGTTCTTTCTTCTACTTCCTTTATAGGACAACATATAAGAAGAATTATTTCCAATATTTGTTTGGTAGCCATTGTACCTATTGAACAATGGAATTGGCATAATTATTCTCAAAGTTTAAATTTTCTATTGTTAGCAAGTTTTTCAAGGGGGGGGAATTAATAGAATAGGTTCCTTTTGTTTCATGTGTCTGACATTTATTTTTGGGTATTGCTGACAGTTTAGGTGGAGCTGGAGCTTGGAGCTCAAATTTATACCTAATTAAAGGGTTTCAGGGTTGTTTAAATTTCTATGTGGGGTTTGTCTAAATTTCTGGGTCGGTAGGTAGTCCCTTGGCTCCATATTTTGAACCAGGGCTCTGATACCATGGGTAGGGACCTGAATTTAAGTAAGCCTAAAAATTTCATACAATTAAACATAGAATTTATTTTAGTGCGTAAATAATTCATTTATCTTCATATAAGCATATAATATTTGGCAGAAATTAAATTTGTTTACATCATGAAAATAAATTACATAATCATTACTTAACTCAGGAAATCCAAAATAAAATACCTCTTCCTGATGCTAAACTCTCACTTGTCTGGTTGTTCTCCCTGTTGCCTCACCCAGCCTATTGCTTTGACCAAACCCTGCCCAAACCGACTAACCACCCAGCCAGCTAGGAGCATCTTGTCTGACTCCCTAGCTCCAAGATACCGTAAGGAATCCTGGCCCCCATGCCCAAAACCCCCAACAACCCAGTGCCCCCTGCGATGGTTCACCAAAACCCCAAAGCCAAACTCCCAACACCAAAAAAATATGCAAACTAGAAATACAGTCTTCTCCTCCTCCCCCATAATTCTTCCTCCCCAAATTTTCATAATCCTCTCCCATAGGACTCTTCCTTGTCATATCTTCCCCCATCCACCGACTCCTTGTCCTCCATTAATTACCTTATCCTCCCCATTATTACCTTATCCCATGCCTTTATTACCTTATCCTTCATTTATTGCTTCATTCCCCCCCTGCATACGTAAAGTCTTATTATTAATAATTTAAAGTTAATAAGCTCCTTTAATTTATTACTCAAATCTTTAATGAGTCAATTAATTAATTAATTAATCATCAATAGATATGAACAATTAATTAATAATTAATTAATTAATTAATATTATTAAGAAATAATTAGTGTTTAACTAAAACATATTAGGATAGTCAGATTATCTAATTAATTATACTTAATAAACCCTATGCACTATTTAACCAGGGTTTTTACACCCTAAATTTGATTTTGACAAACCTGATTTGATTTCCAACAGCCTTTGCTCCCTTCGGGCACCTTTTGTGTTGTCAAATATTGGTTTATCAGTGGAATGGTTATGGAGGTTTTTCGTCAAGTCCCTGTCTCATTTTTAAATGATAAAATTTGTTAAACAATTTCAAATGGGAATAGGCACTAGCATACAGTCGAGAACTGGCTTCTTTCATTATGGTTTCACACACTGTGTTTTTACCACCGTGGTCTTGATCGAAATTGGAAACAACTGTGTGTTTTTTCTAGGCCCACTCAGGGTTATGGACAATTTTAAAAACGATGCATGTGTGTAATTGGTTATGTTCACTTCATATATATTATTGGATCATCGTACAGATTACCAATGGTTTTAAAAGGAAGATATATAAATAGTGATAAGGCTCGGGTTTTATGTTGATTGTTTTTTCATTGCAAGATCTCATTGATTGATATGATGAATATTGTGTGTAACTGGGCATATTTTGGAAGTTTGTTTGTATTTAAAAAAAGACCTGGGTATATTTTAATTAGACCTAATTATAATTGGTAAAAAATGGATGTTAATTATTATCGTGATGCATTATGGATTATCAGGGATAGGTGTCGAGCATATTATTGTGCATTTTCTTGATTATTTTAAAAGAAAATAAAGAAAAGGATCAACGCTTGGTTAAATAGGACTGTTGAATGTTTTGTTATAAGTTATGATTGCACAGACTGTTTTGAATTGAGAAATTCAGGGAAAGTTAATTATTGAAATAACAGAAAGTTTGATATAAAATTGAGAAGCAGTGAATGCTAGTGATTTTTGGATTGATTCTAATACAGAGTTATGGTTATTGATTACTTACTTTGTTTTATGAACAATATCCATTAATTTCCCTGTCATTCTCTCACTTTTTCACACATTACAAATCCCCTCACATTCCCAGATTCACTTTGCACGCCCTTTTCTAAAAATTAAATTAACATTAAGTGGAAACTATGTATTGCATCAATTAAAAGGATGACACAGAGATAGGTCACAATTGATATGATTTTTTTATTGTAACATAGTTGATTGTTTAATGATTTGTTGAGCAGTAATCATGTTCTTAATCCCTTTCATTTTATCAATTTTTCACTCAACACAACCCCCTTAAATATCCCAGAACCCTTATTCACCCCTTGCTCATTGACAAGTATTAAACGATTTTTATGGATTGGATTGCATGGGTCTAATGTGTTGCTAAGCCAAATTTTGTTTCATATTTAAAGAGATGTCATGTATGGTTTTCTTAAGAATCTAGTTGCTAATAAACACTCCATACCGGAATGAGCTTCTTCAGCAGAGGAATCCATGTCTGAAATAACAAGGGAAGAGGGAATTGGAACAGAGGCCTGAGAAGGACAATATTTTCGATACATTTTGATGAATATCCACAAGAGTTAAACCAGCTCCTCTAAGCTGGATTCTTCAACTGGATTGGAAAAGGGGTAGTCCAACCTAGGATAGAAAGGCCTCCCTTCCAACCCTAGCATGTCCTTGGTATCCCAATTCCCCCTCATGTCTCATTACAACCTGAAGTCCCTAAAAATGACAGATGGAAAGATATTTTTCACCCAACAATCTCTCAACATCGTGGCTGGCCCAATTTGTCTCTACCTGCTCCTCCTCCACTGGTTAACCCAATTGTCCAAATTTCCCCTACACACTCACTTGTACAGTCTTCTCACGCAAGTAAGAGACTCAAAACCGAAGCCCACCATACACATGATAAAGGGAAATTCATTGCTTCCCCCTCCTCTCCCTCAAGTGATTCAACCAAATCCATTTCATCCTACATGCACTTGAGATATGACTGCCCTCATGTTATTAGTGAGATCAAGCCTAAAGGCTCCACACAACCTAAGGATAATTCATAGAAATCAAAGGGAGACAACAACAAGAAAGGAAAAATTGCCTCCCAAAGTGGCAAATATGGTTTTTTAGTATATTTATTTATTGATTGTTGAGAATAGTTGACTGCTGAAGTTTTTGGACAACATACTATTTTTGGATATTTTGGGTATTATATTTTTGGATATGGGTTAAAATATCAATGATATTAATTTTCAAATTATGAGAATGATGATGGGAGCCGCAAGGAGGGATGTGTTTGATTGATTGACTAGTTTTATTTATTTTTGTTAAGAAACTAAAGGGAGTCACAAGGGGTCCCACCTACTAGTTATCATTTATTAAAGACCCTTATTATTATTATATTAATTCTTCCCCTAAACTAAAAGTTAGTTGAGTTTTAGTTAAATTAACTAAAAGAAATAGTTGAACTACTTCAACTAATTTTGATTGTTTAAAGGAAAAAAGAGAAGGAAGAACAAGGTGGAGAATAGAAGGATAAAACATACTAATGTCTGCTCTTGAGTTTTATTGAGATAGTTCAGTTTTCATTCATTATTTAATTCATTAAAATCCTAATTCTCTTTTATGACAGCAAGTTCCTATTGTAGATAGCAAGATTCAAGGTTGAATTACATCATTCATGTTGATACTGAGAGGGGGGTGAATCAATATCAAGTACAATTTTAAAAAAAAATCAACTTATACTTAAACCATTCAATTATATCCAATGAGCAATGAACAATAGTATAAGAGTTACATCAATACACCATGCACAATATATGAAAAATAATCAATAGTTATTGGTCAAGGGAAGTAATGACTTCCAAAGGTAGCTACAACTTTCAAATATAAAGGGAGGAATAAACCTCTAAGAGGAAGATACAATCCTCCAATATCAAGAGAGGGTTGACCTCTCCATCCTTACCCCTTCCTTCCATCCAATAATATATGAGAGATAATAAAACTTTACATTAAATCATCACCATCAACCAACCATCACATAGAGCTTAATAATGCTTCCTGAGACTTCTTCAACTTCTGTAAGTCTTCAATTCTTGGAATACTCTGATCCTGTAGATAATATTAATCAATGTATTCTCTAAAACTCCTCCAAGTTTCACTTCTTGAATCCTCCCCAAAAAGAAGTTATAGAAAGAATGGTAGACTTTATTCAATTTTGGTTTATTCAGGAGAGATAACTTGTACAAAATGCCCCGTGCTCAATATTTAACATCAGATTCTTAAACTCATACACAAGAAACTACAGTCCGTACTCTTTCTAATGAAATTGGTCCCACTTAATTTGGATTCTCTATGAATAAGTTATGACTATTTTACCCAGAACACCTTAGAACACATCACCAAAAGACTTCATCCTCCCTTGAAATCCAACCTTCTTTAATTTGATTTCCTCTGAAATTCGACTTGTTTTTCAAATGAATGTATAATGATATTTTCTTATACTATTTATGTCACTTCCTTTTAACATTAGGTCCAACCTAACACTTTCTTATTTTTTAATTATTTTCTTTAATTATCTTCAGGACCTACATGTACTTCCTTCTTCAATTCACTTTGTCATCTTCAAAAATTCATTTCTCCTCAACCACGAGGATCCACATGACGTGCCACCTACCACCAGAAACAACATGATTCATACTATCCATCCATGGTTTTTTTTTTCATGTACATTTTTCTTCATGTCCAAATACCTTCATCAATCTTGCGGTCCAAAACCAATGACTAGGGTTGACATCAATGATAGCAACCAATCTTCCAAACAATCTCCCCCTTTGTCATTGATGGAAACACTCATGATCCCCATTTCTCTCTCCCTTTGACATCAATGGAAAAGTTTAGGGATTCTCCCCCTGATTTTAATGACAAAAGGTAACTCTCTTCTATGGGGTTGCTCCCCCTAAACATGTGGCACTCAATAATACTCCATCCTTGTTTTTGGTCTTTGGGACTTTTTATTCCTCGGAATCCTTTTGTGTGGATTTTTTCTTCTCTATATTCTTCATGTATAGGATGTATATGTTGTTCGGTCTTCTTGTTTCAGTTGCAACCAATATTCTTGAGTTATTTTCTCTGATTTTACATTTTTAGGAGTCAAACGTAAGAGTGTATCCTTGATCACATATTTTGCTGACACTGAGGAGATTATGCTTCAGATCTTCAACCAATAGGACTTTTCCTACTTTTACATTTTCACTTCCAATATTTACAGTTCCTTTTCCAAGTATTTTGGTAGATGAGTCATCTCCACATGCAACATTTCCACCCTTTTTCTTCAAGCTGACAAATTTTCTTTGATCTCCGGTCATATGAGATGAGCACCCACTATCTATGAACCATTCATCTTCTTTTTTGCATTCTTTAGCAACCATTGCTATTCAACAATTTTCATTGTGTGTAATTTCTTTATTTTCCATGTTGTATTTGGTATATAGACATTTGGCATACAATTATCTTCCTTCATCTCTCTGCAATCCCATGCATTGTGACCAATATTATTTCACTTGTAACATACAATATTTTGATCCATTAATGGGTCAAATGGATTATAATTTATGTTGATAGTTCTACAAACATTTCCATATCTACTATTTTCTCCATTCATGTATCTTGCATAGTTATTCTTTACATTGATTCTACAATTGATTGTCTTGTGTCCAAAATTTCCACAAGTATAACAATGTCCAAGAAAGAAATTTTGATACCTGGGAGTAAGTGATTTTCTTTGTGGTGTGGTCCATCTGGGTTCACAATCTAGTGATTTTCTTTGTGGTGTGGTCCATCTGGGTTCACAATCTATTCTTCTGTAGTTTACTTCATAATGATTTCTTTCATACCTTATGGGAGAGGATCTTCTTGATGTCTCATTCCTTCTAAATTATAGTCTTCTATCTTGTTGTTCAACTTGTTCTGGAGTGTTGGTTTCATCATTTTCAACTTCTTTCTCTTGTTTTGTTGTCTTCAAACTATCATTGTATCCTAGTCATGTCTTGTCATTTGGAGATATTTGACTGCTAAGGATCTCATCTAATTTTTCAGTTCTTTTTTCGAACTTCTTCAACTTTTCTATTGTCAATAGTAGCTCCCCTTTTGTGTGATCCAATTCTACTTTCAATTTCTCATAATCTTCTAATTGTTCCTTCAAGCTATTAATGGTCTTTTCAAGCTTGTAATTCTCTTCTTCACAACTACTCAATTCACCTTTTAGTATTATGTTTGTGTTTCTAAGCTTGTTATTTTCAATTTCAACATGCTTCAACTTTTCAAGATTCTCATCTTCTTGTTCACTCTTTGCATTGTATTTGTATCCCCAAAAGGAATCAAGGTTGGTTTCTTCATCTGGATCTTCTTCACAAATGATTTCTTCTTCTTTAGAATTCTTGTGATCATCATCCTGGGTTTCTTGGGTTATGAAGAGGACTTCTCCTCCATCATTATCTTCTTCATCACTCTCATCTGAGGAGATGTCATCATCCTTGGAGTAGAAGCTATTTTTATTGTTGAGACTTCTCTTTTTATAGTAGCAGTTTTCAACAATATTTCCTATTCTACCACAGTTAAAGCATTTGAGAGGATACTTACCTTTGTATCTTCCACTTCCCTTCTAGAACCTTCTTACGAAATTTGCTATTTCTTTATCAAGGTCATTATCCTTGTCTTTTGTCTTCTTTATGGCTTTAAAGGCTGCTTCATTGTTTGGCTAGTCACTTTTTGTACTTGTTCTCATATCATATGCTATAAGAGACCCATGTAATTCATCCATTATCATTTTGGTCAAGTCCCTAGTTTCTTCAATGGCGGAGACCTTAGCATCATACTTCAAGAGAAGTGATCACAACACTTTTTGTACAACCAATGATTCATTGAGCTCTTCACCTAATCCTCTGATATCATTAAAAACTTCATCAACTCTAAGAAGATAGGTTGCAATATCTTCCTTTTCATTCATCTTCAAATTTTCAAATTCTGCTCTATGACGTTGAAGCTTGACCTGCTTAACTTTTGGATCACCTTCGTAGATACTCTTGAGTTTGTCTCATACCTCTTTAGAAGTGTTGTATACCATCACTTTGCTAGCAATGGTTGGTGCCAATGCTACTAGAATAACATGTCTAGCTTTTGAATTACAACTCATAAGCTTCTTCTCATTTGGATCAATTGGAGCATTATTTGGGATTACATAGCCATTTACAATTGAGTACCAAATGTCTACTTCCAAAGTCGTTAGGTAAGTTTTCAATCTATCACTCTAGTATGCATAATTTATTCCATCAAATTTTTGAATCCCATTTGAAATGTGCTCATGTTCATCTATCTCTGCTCAGGATCTTCCTTCTAGTGGTTAAACTGTTCTGAAGGCAACCTACTCTGAAACCAATTATTGATACTAAGAGGGGGGTGAATCAGTATCAAGTACAATTTAAAAAAAAAAATCAACTTATACTTAAACCATTCAATTATATTCAATGAGAAATGAGCAATAGTATAAGAGTTACATCAATACACCACAATACACCATGCACAATATATGAGAAATAATCAATAGTTATTGGTCAAGGGAAGTAATGACTTCCAAAGGTAGCTACAACTTCCAAATATAAAGGGAGGGATAAACCTCCAATAGGAATATACAATCCTCCAATATCAAGAGAGGTTTGACCTCTCCATCCTTTCCCCTTCCTTCCACCCAAGAATATATGACAGATAATAAAACTTTACATTAAATCATCACCATCAACCAACCATCACATAGAGCTTAATAATGCTTCCTGAGAATTCTTCAACTTTTGTAAGTCGTCAATTCTCGGAATAATTTGATCCTGTAGATAATATTACTCAATGTATTCTATGAAACTCCTCCAATTTTCACTCCTTAATCCTCCCCAAAAAGAAGTTATAGAAAGAATGGTAGACTTTATTCAATTTTGGTCTATTCAGGAGAGTGAACTTGTACAGAATGCCCCATGCTCAATATTTAACATCATATTCTAAAACTTGCACACAAGAAACTAAATTCTATAATATTTCTAATGAAATTGGTCCCACTTCATTTGGATTCTTGATGAAGAAGTTATGATTGTTTTACCCGGAACACCTTAGAACACATCACCAAAAGACTTCATCACATCACCAAAAGACTTCATCCTCCCTTGAAATCTGACCTTCTTTACTTCTGATTCCTCTGAAATTCAACTTGTTTTTCAAATGAATGTATAATGATATTTATTTATACCATTTATGTCAATTCCTTTTAACATTAGGTCTGACCTGACACTTTATTATTTTCTAATTCTTTTCTTTAATTATCTTCAAGGCCTACATGTACTTCCTTCTTCAATTCACTTTGTCATCTTCAAAAATTCATTTCTCCTCAACCATGAGGATCCACGTGACGTGCCACCTACCACCGGAAACAAAATGATGTATACTATCCATCCATGGATTTTTGTTTTGCATGTACATTGTCCTTCATGTTCAAATACCTTCAGCAATCTTGCGGTCCAAAACCAATGACTAGGGTTGACATCAATGACAACAACCAATCTTCCAAACAATTTAGACACTTGTTTTTCAGAGGTGTTAATCTATCTTTGTTAGTTTGTGTAGACTTGTTTGTTTATGAATTAATTTTCATGACTGATAAAGGATATTGTGCAGAGTCGAGTGGGCAACAATTGTGTCAATCTGATCCATCTTTTAAAGTTCATTTTTTTTACTTTCTGTCAGAAGTCCTTTTGTATGGTTTTCATCTGGGACATCTAAGTTTGACTTTGGTGCAAAACTCCCTCAAGTATTTTTGTAAAGAGAATGATTCTTTTGATTTCTTGGAATGAAATAAGTGATTATTATTATGTCTCATCTATGTTAATATGTGACTTGGTATTTTTTATTTTGTCTCCACATTTACTTTTGTATCTGTTATATTCAGAAAATTATATATAGATGTTGAATTTTACAACAATCTTTTACTTATAAAAAAATCAACCTAAGCCCTTGTAACTAATACTTTTGGATTAGGAAACAATTTTTGAGGCTATAAACATAGGGTGATATTCTTGTCTATCTTTCCTTAGCCAAGCAAGATCTGAAAATGCTTGAGTAAGATTATTTCATATATTTTCCTCAACATAAGGGATATGTATTTTAGGGGGTTAAGGGTTATGGGTTATGGGTTGTAAGTGTTCTTATAGGGGCAAGGGTTTATAGGATTTAGTTAAGGCTTATGTGTGTTCAATATTTTACGGATTAGAAGGGTTAATCATAATTTATATAACCACTATAATTTTTATCAACATTATCCCATATAACTTGTCACTTCTGACCCCTATAACATTTAAACCTTGTAAGGGATATGAATTATAAGGGATATGAATTATAAGGGATATAGATTTTATGGGGTAGGTGTTATAAGTTTTGGGGGTTATGGGTATTCAATGTTATAGGGGTAAGGGTTTATCAGATTCAATTAGGGGTTATGCATGATTCATATTTTTGGGATTATAAGGGTTAGTTGTGATTTATATTAGATAGGATTTTGGTGTGTTAGTTGTAGATTGGTTATATGATAGGGGTTAAGGGTTAGGGTTTATAGGTGCTAAGGATTAGAATTTCAAGGTTTTAAGGATTGGGGATTATGAGGCTACATGGGTTAGGGATTATGAGTTATAGGGGCTATTCATTAGAGATACATGTTATATGGTTTACAAGGGTTAGGTGTTAAGGATTGGGGAGTTACAAGGAATAAATGATATTGTGGTTAGGGGATATAGGTGTTAAGATTTCAATTTTACAAGGTTTAAATGCTATAGGAGTTAGATGTGACAAGTTATATAGCCTCTATAAGGTTTAAAAATTATAAGTGTTAGGAGTATGTGGTTATAAGGTGCCAAAGTTACTAGAGTTAAATAGTAAGTTATACTAATTAGTGGTGATATGAATCATATGGTATAAGAGTTATATAATTTATAGGGGAAATTAGTGACTACATGGAATAAGTGTTTGAGGTGATAGGAATTATATGAATCAAATGTTTTCAATCATATAGTGATATGAGTGTTATGGCTTATATGGATTATAGAATAATTTACATGGTTCAAGAATTATAGGTTTTAGGGTTATCTTTGATATGATTTTTATTTATTAGTGTTATATATATTAGTTGTTATAAAGTTTAAAAGTGTTAGGAGTTAGAGTTTAATCATTATAGGTCATAGGGGTAAAAGTTGTAAGAATTGTATGAATCAAGGTTGGGGAGATTATGTAAAATTTCAGACCCCAACCCAGTTTCAATCTCACTGATTTTTCAGCCAATGTTTAATGCCCAAACCCAGATTTGTAACAACCAATTAAATATAGCAGAAAATAATTTTTCAGAACTGAAACATGAGGATTCTGAACATCGTTTATAACACAAAAATAAAATATCAGTAGCACATAAAACTCAGAAAATATTAACACAGTGATTTTCGGTCGAACAACGACCCTGGAAAAACCCACAAGGGGAAAAACAGTGAGAGATGGATTTTTTATTATTTAGGATCTTCAGAGAAATTATGTTACAGCATATTCATCTTCAGAAATTTAAATGAAAAAATTATATCGGTAACCGTGCCAAGTCTTCACACAAGAAAATGAGCCAAGCTCCTCAAAATCCTTTCTAGAATTTTCTATAATAAATTATAGGTCTACTCCTTGATTTCTGTGCCTCCATAATTTTGTACAGTCACCTAGAAATTTGTGCCAACATTCACATCCCAAAACAGTGCAATAAATGTCGTACAACCACCTTGGGAAATGTGCCAAAACTTCCAAAAAACACCACAAAATTTCTCCTCGAAATCCATGCCCAAATAATAGTCATACAGATCATACAGATTGTATGGAATCCGTACAGTATGGACTGTAATTTTCTACCTTGGTTTCCATGCCTTTTTCCTATTGTACGAAACTCGAAATTTCATACAGTACGACCTCTTTGTTGGAATGTACCTTCCCTTGATTTATTTGCATGCTCTACTTGTTGTATGACCTACTCAATCTGTACAGTACAACCTACTTTCGATGTTGTACTTGATGCCTCGATTTATGTGCTAGTTTGCAGCCTTGGAATGTGTGCCCTAGCTCTGCAAAAATGGCCTCTTCTAAAGCTTAAAAAAATCTCTCTCTTTCTCTCTCTCAAAGGTCTCAACAACCAACTCAATGGTGCGCCCCCATACCCTAATCAACCTCATGAGGGAAGCTCAAGGGTCATCTCATCTAACGGTTGAGATTAGATGAGATCAACGGTGGGGATAAAATCACTTTACTTACCCACTTTCCCTAAGTCTCAAAAAGTCACCTTTTAATTTGTATCTCACAAATTAAATGGCTAGGGTCCACATTAGGCACTTTCTCACCCCTTAGGCACCTAGGTGATGAGAAACACTTGCCTAGGTACTTTTTAATTAAATTTGTAACACTCCCTCTTACCGAGGAAAGTGTTACTCACCACTCCAAGCTTGTCCCTGAAAAATACAAACTTGCCTCTGCCCAATGCCTTGGTGAGTATGTCTGTAACCTGCTCCTCTGTAGATCTATATTGTAGCTCCAAAGCTCCTCTCTGAACATAGTCACAAATGAAGTGATAACGAATCTCGATATGTTTAGACCGGTCATGAAAAACTTGAATCTCCGAGTGTTTAATGCAACTCTTATTATCACAGTAAGTCACAGTAGGCCTCAACTCCACACTAAACAATCCCACCAGCAACTTGCAAAGCCACAGGGCTTCACAACTGGTCTAATTGGCCGCCATATACTCAGCTGTTGTAGAACTCAAAGCCACTGACCTTTTCTCCCAACTGAACCAAGACACAACTGCTCAACCCAATCTGAAACAACATCCTGAAGTACTCTTCCTGTCACTAACACATCCTGCCCAATCTGAATCTGTATAGCCAATAGATTAACTCCATCTCCTCTCTGATAGCCTAGAACATAATATACTGTGCCACAAAGATACCTGAGCACATGTTTTTCTACTACCCAATGCACTCTCCTAGGTTCCACCATGAACTGACTGAGAGTGTTGACAGCAAAAAAAATATCTAGCCTGGTATTGACCAAATACATCAATGACCCAATCAACTAATGATACAAAGTGGAATCCACCAACTTTGACTCAGAAGCATGAAGATTCTTCCAGTTGATTATCATAGGAGTGGTCATGGGACTACAATCCTCCATCTAAAATCTGCTCAGAATGTCACACACATACTTCTCTTGTCCCAGGAAGATGTGTCTAGGCTCCTGCCAAACCTCCAATCCAAAAAATGAATTCATCAGTCTGATATCAATCATCTCAGACTTTGAAGCAAGGCTCTCCTTGCAACTGTTGATGAGTCTCTTTTCCCCTGTAATGAAAATATCATCCACATATAGCAAGAGAATGAGAGGATCATTTCCAACCACAATGAAGTATAGGTTGGGATCTGCCTCACTCTTCTCAAAGCCCAACTACTGCAAATAGGCATCTATCCTCAAATACCAAGCTCTGGGAGCTTATTTCAACCCATACAGTGCCTTCTTCAATCTACACATGAGACTCTCTCCCATGCACCTCAAAGCCCAATGGCTGCTCAATATATACCTCCTTTGTATAAGACCATTCATAAATGCAGTCTTCACATCCATCTGGTGGATCTTCCAACCCATCTCTATTGCAATGGATATCACTACCCTGATCGAAGTGTATCTAGAAACCGTTGCAAAGGTATCATCATAGTCGACTCCCTCAACCAGTGAAAAACCCCAAGCCAAAAAGTGATCTTTGTACTTCTCAGTGTTGCCATCTGCAACATGCTTGAGTTTATAGAGCCATATAGAAGTCACCACTGACTTCCCCTCGGGTCTAGGAACAACTTCCCACACATTGTACTTCATGATGGAATTGTACTCTTCCATCATGGAATCTCTCCACACCTATCTACCAGTAGCCTCCTCAAAAGTAGAAGGCTCAGAATTTCGAATATTGCTCACCATCGCAATGTAGCTACAAAACATCTGCTGCAAAATCACTTGAACCTAAGTTGAATATTTCTTACCCCTCTCTGTCCCCCTGGACTTCCTAAAGGCTCTGGCCTCCTCAAATTTGACATCTCTCCTCGAGACAGTCTTCCTCATGGAAGGAAGGTATATACGGAAAGCCTTTGAAATATCATTGTACCCAACAAATATCCCTCTCTCTATCGTGGGATCCATATTCATACTCTTCTTAGAAGGAACATATGAATAAGTGATGCACCCAAAAATCCGAAAATGCCCCACCTCAGGCTTCTTCCTAGAAAAATCCTCCTCAAGATTCATGCTCCCCACAACCTTTTGAGGAATCTTGTTCTATATATAAATTGCATTGTAGCATGCCTAATCCCATAGAAATAGTGGCAGACCCTGATCATGTAGCATGGCTCTCGCAGCCCCAAAAATGGCCCTGTTATTCCTCTCTACAACCCCATTCTGTTGTGGGTTGTAAGGAAAAATCAACTCTCTCTTGACGCCCTCTCCTGCATAGAATTACATGGACTCCTTGGAGGTATACTCACTCCCATTGTCTGTCCTCAAAATTCTGATTTTCTTCCCTATATGGTTCTCCACAAGAGAATTGAACTCTTCGAACCAACTGAAGACCTATCCTTTGGTATTCATGAAGAAAATCCAATACTTCTGTGAGAAGTGATCAATAAATATAACATAGTATAGAAAACCAGTCAATGATGCTGAAGACATCGGGCCACATACATATGAATGTATAATATTAAGAATCCATGTTGATCTACTATCACTGCTCAAAAAATAAGTCTTGGTGTACTTTCCCAAAGAACACCCCTTGCACAACTCATGGTACTCTGAACTGAAATCTGGAACTCATGTCACCATCTCCCTCAGAACTCTCAAAGACCCTGTTGGACACACCTACCACACTTAGAGAGGGGGTGCATGAGTGTCGGGCTCTTTTTCCCAAAACTTCCCTCTTGCACAAAAACTCATCAATTAGCATTAAACGTTTATTCATTACCCATTGTTGTCATTTACAACCAGTTAGATGTGAGAACATATCAGCAATATATCATCAACAGGTCATCACCACAATGAACACAAAGAACACAAGATGTATGTACAATTTTCTTTTTACTACGGACTACAATCCTTGGGGTTTATCAGCAACAACTGAATAGAGTAAAATTCTACAAGAGCACCAGCTCTATATACAAGACTCGGCTTGCATTCTCAGCACCAACTGAGATGAGACAACAATCCTGAACAGATATCAATCTGTACCATAAACAAGAGCATCAACCATGCACCAACCTGTGCCAAACAACCTGTAATCAACCTGTACCATAAACAAGTGCATCCAACCATGTACCAAGTATATACCAATCATGTTTCAA
>ML782326.1:71012-103186 GCA_009831015.1 Picea engelmannii | reverse complement strand
TTATCAATCATGATAAGACAATAATGAGTCATCTATACATTTTTCCAACAATGCATCATATACCAATGGAACCACATCGATTCATCTTCATCATGTATCAATGACAACTCATTGATCCATCTTCATCTATGCATTCTCATCAATGACAATACATATTATATTACATAAATCATCAATCAATCAATCCTTTGACATCAATCAATCACTTGACATCAATCAATCAAACCATTGGAATCAATGACAACATGATCCAACATACCCATGGTGAAAATGTGTCATCCTCCTGTGCCATAGCTCACATAGGTCACTGCTACTGGTAGTATGAATCAGTGCTCTCGCTGGCTAGAACATAATCTTGTACAACTTCTCATGTCTAGTCCCATTCACTTTGGCCGAAGTGATACTATACCCCTTTGGTAAAAGAAGCGCCTACCCATCATGCAACAAGATCTCATAGACCCTCTCCTCAATAGCAGAAACTAACACTAAGTTCTTCTTCAAGCCCATAACATATAGAACCTTTTTCAAATACATGGGAGGCAAAGACTCCCTCTGAAATGATATAGTCCTGCAACCAACTACCTTGACCACCTGGTCATCTCCAATCTGTGTGAGGTATGTCAAGTGCTCACGAACCCATGTCATATGGAAAGAGGCACCACTGTCAATATACCACATATATGAATGAGTGGTCCTTGTGGATAGACATACAACCAAGGAAAACTCCTTGTCAAACTTGGTGGAAAACTCTTCCACTGCTGCTAAAGATGTTGTTTGTTTCTTCTTCTTATTAGGAAACTGACCTGCATAGTTCCCAAACTTGTGCCATGAAAATCACTTGACTTTGCTAATGTCTTTCTTCCCTTCACCCTTGGGTTTGTTACCACCCTTAGGACCCTTCTTGAACTTCTTTTTTTTGTTGGAAGCAATAGGCACATTCTCCTCCTCGTGACCTGTAGATGAAATTCCATGTATATAAACTCTCCAGGTCTCCTCCTGAACAAATTCATCCCAAATACATTCCCAATTAGGAAGCTTCTCCCTAGCAACAATGCCCTAAAAAAAAACATCCCATTGTTTGTAAACTCCATTTCAACAACCATCTCAATGGTGCAACCCCATACCCTAATCGACTTCATGAGGGAATCTCAAGGGTAATCTCATCTAACGGTTGATATTAGATCAGATCAACGGTGGGGATAAAATCACTTTACATACCCACTTTCCCTAAGCCTCAAAAGGTCACCTTTTAATTTGTATCTCACAAATTAAATGACTAGGGTCGACATCAGGCACTTTCTCATCCCTTAGGCGCCTAGGTGATGAGAAACACTTTCCTAGGTACTTTTTAATTAAATTTTTAACAGATTAAATATTAGGGGTGACACGTACCAACATAAAGCCAACCAGTCCCTAGGTGACATGTATAAAGTGTTAAGTATTGTAGACATTAGGATTTATAGGGATTAGGCATTGGTCGGTATTAAATGGGTTATGGGATCTAACAATTAAAGGTTAGGGGTTATAGGGGTTAGGGATACACAAGTGATATGTAATTGTTATAGATTCTAATGGTTAGGGGATACACAATTGATATCTATTATATATTATAGGGGTTATATGATAGTGGTTAGGGTAAATAGGGATTATAAGGATTACATGATATAGGTTTTAGAAGGTTTAGGCGATAATGGTTAGTGGTTATAAGGATTAATTAAAGGTTATTTTAGTTAGGTGTTAGGGGTGAACGAGTAGTAAGGTTGATTTGGGATAGTAATTAGTGGTTATAACTCATAGTTATTAGTTGTGATAGGTTATAGGGATTAGGCTTAGTTTCTAGAGGGGTTAGGGTTAATATGGGTATGGGTTTAAAGATTATATTGAAAAGAGAGTAGGCATTATAAAAGTTGGTTGTGTAGTGTAATGGAGGTTAAATGGAGGTGTAATGGATGAGTAATGAGACTCTTTACTCATCATGACAATGAATTTGTTGAAGCGATTTCTCCACTGCATGACCTTTGGTCGACATACATATATAAATTGTCACACACATATAGTTGACATTATAAGTACCATAATTGTCTCCAACACTTGTTCTCCTCCTGAAAAAATGAGTAGGATTATCTTTCATGATAAAAACACATTATTGTTATACACACAATAACACTCATAAAAACAAATTCCCACTTATAGTTCGTCCTGAAATCAAGAGGAAATCATACAAAAATATGCAAATTTGATTTTTATTATTTGATTTTAAATTGATAATCACATTTATAATGGCCATGTTAGCCTATTGACATTCATAATTGAGTTATAAAACTAAGCCTTACCATCCATCTCACTTCTAGTTAACCTGGATTGATTTTTGGGCCACTTGGGGTAAATTTTGTGGAGGAAATTTGGTGCAAACGACTTGTCATTTCCCCTTTATTCCTTGTTTTCCACACACATAAACCTTAGGAAATCAATTTTTTGTAGTTTTTATTGGCATCATTGAATTTTTTATCCACAAGAATGCCTTTAAAATTTGCCCAACTAGTTATCCTAGACCGCAATTAACTTTGCAAACATTTTATATATGTTATATATGTTATAACATATATGTGTTATATCAACCCTCAATGGAGACCCTCATTCCCAAAAACAAATGCAGAACCCTCGACTCGACAGAGACCCTACCTGCAAACCGTTGCAGAACCCTCGACTCGATAGAGGCCCTTCCTGCAAACCAATGCAGAACCCTCAACAAAGATTTTTCTTGCAAATCGTGAAACCCTCAAAGAAAGAGAAAGTAGGAGACGGTGACCCCACCAAATAACCATAGAGATAGAGAGCAACATGAGACACAATGGCTAGAGATAAGCAGGCACAAAGGACCCTACCTAGACCAAAAATGTTGTCCAAATCGATAAATTTTTCTCACCCATGCAATTTCTCACCCTAAGACTCAGTAATTTCTCGTAATTACATTCCATATCTAGTTTTCTTTTTCATTGACTAAGTGCAACAAGTACATACCTAAGTGCAAAGCTAACACTACCACTATTAGTGAAGGCATAGATGGTATTAGGACTTGGTTAAGTTGATCCCGCACATAGTAAAAAGAAGGGGTTGCATACCCGATTGTTCCTCGTGTTTACCTTTATTGAATTGAAGTTGACCTATAACCACCAACAACGTGAAAGGATTGTGACCAGAATGGGATTTAAGTTGCCATAATTCCTCTGATGCCTTTTCTTTTGCAGGTACATACACCCTAGCTCCACATTCACTATCTACCACACAACATATAATCTACCCTTTGTCACTTTCTTGTAGATTGGGCCACCTTTAGAAAATGTACTTGGTCATTGAACATTGAGATTTTGAGTGAGAAGGTTGGCTATAGGTAATTTATTTTGATCTCAACCATCCACCAATGAAGAACTAAACTTGTTGAGGAAAATATGAGGGATATTATGGAATATAATGAGATCCAAAAAGGAGTCATGTTTTTCTTTTCATATTCTAAGTATTTTTGGCTCCTATTCTAACTATGGTTATCAAGTAGCACACCTATTGAAAATTCTAAAATTTAAAGTAATGTTTGACTAGGAGAGCTTCAACGATTGATACTAAAAATGCAAGAAATAGGATAATGAATGTGCAGATAAATAAGTGTTCATGTGGTTCATGTTCAATCAATTTGTAAAAGGAGACAACAATAGATTTTCCATATTTTATTTTGTTACCTCCTTTGTTGTGATGTTCTATGGTGAGGAAGGACTGAGACCTATTTTATTTTGCGAATAGACTATTCCAAACATCAATAAATACACTTCCAATGGGTTTAAAGAGGGAACACTCTTGCAATTTTTTTGTTGGAAGATTCTATAGTCTCTTGCTTTATCAAATAAAATTCAAGGTTCTCTTTGGCGAAGGATTACACCTACACGCAATAAGATTTGAAGGACATGTGGTTTATGATCCTTGAAGACATGGTTAAATAGGCCATGACCTAGGAACTTACAAGAGTTAAAATGTCAACCTTCCACTAGGAAGCACTAAGTAGAAATTGATTGGTATAGTTAAAAAAAAAATCATCAAAACATCATTATATTTATGTCACTGTGACATATGCACTTACAAGTGAATTGTGTTATGTGTGTTGTGTGTGTTTATATTTTAAATAAGTTAAATATAAACCCATATACAATTACCATTAAAATGTTAAGAAATGTTATTCTAATATGCAAATATTTGGATAGTTAGGTAGTGGTCTTGCAAAGATTTAAAAACATTGGAATAATTCTTGTGCATCCACCAAAATTGATAGTTGACCCAATCACTATAGTCAATAGATCCTGTTATCCCCATTTTGTGGGATAACTAAGGATATGATGTCTCGAGGCCCTCGAGTTGCAGACATGGAGTACCAAGAGATAGCTTGACCAACAGTTTCCACTTGCACAAACAAAGACCCACCTGACCACCACATCTCCAAGATCGTCACAACAATATCCGTGACATCAGTTGGCCTTAGGAAGACATTAGGTATTTCTCGATGAGGTACAAGTTAGGTATTATGGTGAGTTTCATTTCAATATTTTAGGCATTTGAGTTTATTTCATCTATTACTGCTTTTGATTATGTGACATTTGCTTGGACATTATGCTCTTTTCCCCATTTCACCTTGGTGGTTGACATTGTGCCCTAGTAAGTGGGTCACCCTTAGGGATAGGTATGCTACTGGGAGGTCATTTTGATAATTAATCATTCCATTCCCAACCATACTTGTCAATTTATGCACTTCATCCCCTCATCTCCTCACCTTTTGGGTTTTTTGAGTGTACTAACCCAAGAAGGGGTTGTCCCTCACTTCATGGGAAGAAGGGGCTAAAGGATCATAGGCTAGTAGATGGAAAAAATTTAAATCCTGATTATATTGAAACTTCTAAATGCTCACCCGAAAAGGTCTTGAGAGAAATGAAAAGCTTCTCCTAAAAAAAATCAAAGATGTGCAAAAGAAAACACATAACATAAATGTCCCACTTGATTAAGGGATTTACACAAAGTGTGTTACAATCTAGACTATACCCCCATGGCACTATGTTTACTTATCCCTTCAAGCAACACTTTGGTACTTCCCCCCAAGATAATTGATTCACCCTAGGGAGTACCCAATGTTTGTACCTTAATTAATTAATGACAATGAATGTGCTTGGAAAAAGGATGCATTGAAAACGAAGGTGCAACACACCCTTTACAAAGCCACCCATAAGTGATACAATACAACCCCTTGTATATCATGGACCCCATGCCCAAAATTTTTCCCCTCATCCATGACACTTCATCCACATGAATTAGAAGGAGGTCCCCTCAGGAAACACCCCTAAACGTGAGGAAAAATTAACCCAATAGGTCATTTTGTCAACCCTCCCATACCTAAACTTGGAAAACTACATATGGTAGTTGAGCATTAGTTTATTTTGATGAAGTGGTTTGGATGTACTTGCTTAGATAGATGTTTTATTTATTTTATTTACTCATCATGATTCTTTGACTTGAGATCCTTGGAGGGCGTATTCAAGTGTCTTTGTAGGACTCAACTAGTGGACATTGTTTTAGGAACAAGCCTAGTTTGGGCTTCCATGGGGCTTGAATCCCACGGGTTGGATACCAGGGACCACATGATGGATCATGAGGACATGCCTTTGGAGGCTTATATTACATTATGGAGGTTCTTCCCCATCCACTACATGCCAAACTATTTTCTTAGAGGGGGGAAATGTCACCTTCTTATAGCTTGATGTCACACATGGGCTAGGATGTGGTGGCGATGTGACACTTGGTAATTTGATGAGGAGTGGCACCCTAATTTAGTGGAGAGAGGTCCTAGCACCTTGGAACATGGTTTTTTGAAGCCCAACATCCCTTCTCCAACCTCAACGACTTTCCAAAAAGTGCCAAAACATCACCTTAGGAGGGTGACGCCATGTTTTAGGGTTTCTTTCCTGTGCAAAAGTAAGAATTAAATAATATTATTTTTGTAAAAGGGATAAATAAGGGTTGTTGTCCCCTTATTTTCTTTTTACCCTAACTTAAGTGGAAAAACTATGTTTAGAACATTTTGTATAAATAGAGATCATTTGTATCTGATTTGGATCATATCTCTCCCATTGTGAGAAGCCTCTCTAGTTGAAATTTGCGCCCTCTTTGTGAAACCTCTTCTCTCTTGTTCTCTTGTTGTGGTTTCTTCATGATATTGGTGGAAGAAGTAGTGTGATACCTCTCTTGGAGCTTTTCTATTGCATTTGTGGTGGATTTATCTTAGTAAGAGGAAATTTATCTTATCATTTCTTGGATTAGGTATGGATTTATCTTGTTGATGCTTCATTACTTGGTTACAAGTTTTATTTGCTAGATTTATTGGGGAGTATAAGGATTTACAACCCCTCCATTATCTATCATTTTTTTCTAGAATTAATTTGTTGCACAAGGTTTTACTAGGAGAAGTAAAAGGGTTTACACCCTCCTAGTATCTCCTAGTTAGTGTTTTCTTGCCTTGGGGAGTAAAAGGGTTTACACCCCCAAGGAGATATCAATTTTTATCTCTAAATTTGTTTGAATCCATAAACCAATAGCTAAAGTCACTAAATCTAATTGCATTGGAGAAATAAAATCTTGCATTGGTTAACATGAAAACTCGGGATTTTGAGGTTGTTTAAATTGGAATTAATTATATGATTTATATGCTTGGTTGAGCCACTAGGGAATCAACTTTGGATACGTGATTATTTATTTTTTCATAACATTTTATCTACATCCATTAGGACTAAGGAAACCCTAATACAAATCTCTAATTAACTCACAAACCAACGGTCAAAAGTTGCTAAAAGTTTGCCCCTATAATCTACTAACCCTAACACTCTTTCTAGGTGGAATGTTGGCAAGTTTTGATGGTTGATATATTGGATGTAACAAATTTAATTCTACAGCCATAAGGCTGAGAATTACATCTATGCAATAATTATTGTTACAATCTTATTTCAAGCTAAAGTCTTGCTCTTTCATCCTTGAGCTAAACTAGTATTTGCTAGCTTGTATCTTGCTTAATTTACTAGACTTTTAGCATCTTCATTTATAGATCTTACTATATTTTTGTTTCTGATATACATTGTTGTTTAATTCTGCAATTAGGGACAACAAGATTAACTTTTTGATCCACCTAATATATTACGTGCATACTTGGCTTTTCTTGTGTCTCGGGCGGGTACAATCACCCTTTGCGGGTACTCATACCTCTTGGAAACCATTGGATACCACCAAGACTCTTTCCCAAGCCTTTTCAAACTTAGTATATTGAACTATATGGGGAACCTCCTTTGTCTCTTCACTTTCCATCTCATTCCCCTAGGGTCATTAGGTTCCTCCCTTGAGGTGATTCCTTCATCTCTAAAGCGACAAGAATACTTGCCTAAGGTGACAGTGGGTAAGTGTTCTATTAGTTGTCACCATTTTTTGGTTGGGTTTGGATTTACCAACCTACAACTTGTGCAATAACATTTTGGCACCATTGCCTGGGAGGATTTTGAATCCTCTTCCGAACCTTAACGACACTTTGGCAAGTTACCATCCCAAAGCCTTTACCCCTAGCTTGCCTGGTGACTCCGCTTGAAGGAAATTCCCCTTCCACCCTTAATGAGTTTCTATTGAATTTCATTTGGTTACTCCACCTTCCAAGAACCAACCTTTCCTTGATTACCCTTTCCATCCTTTGATGAGCCTTGATCTCATCTGGTGACTCCATTGAGCTATTTCCCTAAGTAATGGAACCATGGCCTCATGGGACTTACCATGGGAATTCCATAAGGTCTATCCTTCTCTTGATGTTCAAAATATCCCTAAATATCCAAATCATTTCTATATAGAGTGGAGGGAAAATTTCCCTGCATTTGATGGTGATCTAGCTCTAGTGGTAACCCATGTCCTGAATTATATGAAGTATGCTTTGATCTTAAATGTTCTACATGAATATGTGCTGATGAAAATTTTTGTATCTTCACTGGAATCAAGTCAAAGGAATTTTCTTTCACACTCATGTAATCCAAATAGTATCCCATCTTCTACAAATCTCGTTAAGTTCTTCAGGCACTATCGACCCACTACCCAAAATCTGCAAGATACTTTCCAAGAGGTCAAATACGCTCTTTGTAGATAAGATTTTCCTATAGATGAGGATCACGATGAAGTTTCTCATGTTGAATATCCAGACAAGACATTTTATGCATATGAAGTGATTATATCTCCCCTTCCACTTGATGAATACATCCAGGCCTCTACTCCTCATGCACATCAAGAAGAGAGCATGATGAGTTGTGACCCTTTTGGATATCTTAATGATACTTTATTCCATGAATTCAGAAGTGAACAAGTATTAGAGGATCCCTTGGATGCGATAGACCCTTTTGGAAAAGGGAAAATAAAGCACTATGTAGTAAGGATCAAACTTCTTGTGATGAAGAGGTGATGGAGGAACATGTCTATAAAGAGAAAGAAGAATTATGATGAACCAAAACATGTTGAGACATCATTATATTTTCTCCTGCTTGATGAAGGTGAGGTTGTCCAACCTTTCTTTCCTCATGTTCATGAAGTTGAAGAAGTAATTAGTCTCAATGATGAAGGTTTTGGAGATCCAGTTGAAGTCGTCGCAGCCTTTGTTCTTCCTACACATGAAGACAAAGAGATGGTCATTTTTACTCACACTGTTGGTCATATGAAAGAAACCTTGGATATGGTTGATGTGCACATATACACTTTCATACAGACTAGGATACACACATGTCATTTTGGTCGTTTTATTTTTTATAGAGACCTCATTTACGACATTGAGGGTATCTCTCAAGCAAAGGGGGTTGATTTGTTACCTTTAGAGGATTGGTCTTCATGTGTATATGATTCATATTCTTGGCATCTTGATGATGGCATGGTTACATATTTTTTCCTTCCATTTGATGATGACATGTCGCAACCTTTTCAGGGTGATTTTCAGTCATCCCGTGGGATTTGTGATGCAGATCCTTTTGGGGATGCAGGATTGTTCTATAAGGATTTTCAACCACATTTGTCCTATGATTTAGATGGATACCAATATGTGTCCATTCCAAAGAAGACAATGAATCATACCACAGAGCATCAGTGCTTTCAGCTTGGGGCCCTTTAGAAAGATTTACAAATGAAGAAGCAACATGTTTTGGAGGTGGGAAAAAATTCCTTATTAGGACCTGAGGTCCTCCCTTATCTTGTTTCCTCTTCTTTGGGGAATTGTAAGGTTTTCTTGCGATATCTTATCCTTTCTCAGCCTTTGGGGAGAAATGATTTTCTAGGTGAATATGAAGATGAGATGTCGTCTACATATGGTATCCATCTTCATAGATGTATTGATCAGGCTTGTGGCTACACTTTTAGGCAGGATTATTAGGTTGATGGTTTCTCTCTCCAGTAGGATTTCCTCCCTCCCACCCATATCCATGAGCTTCATTTCATTATTGATTATATTTATATTCATTCTCATGATCATTATGTGCTTGAATTATCTTTTTTGTATTACATGATTAAGCACAGGAGGGGGGTACCTTGATGAGATGATCAATTGGTTGCACTGGTTATATAACTTCACCTAACATTTCAGGACCTAATCTTCAAGGCCCCAGAGCCCCAAGTAAGTAGGTAGGTCATCTTTCATTTCTTGCATTTTCATATTGATTGCTCATGGTATCTTAGTTGCCTTTCATATTTCATTTTTCTCTACTTGCATATTTATTTCATGTTTAGTTTAGAAATTAAAAAAACAAATGCTAGGATTTTCTTTTCTAGATTAGTTTCATTTTTGGTTGTGATGTATATGGATGAAGGGTGATAGAACCACCCTATATTTTACAGTGTTTTGTTTCATAGTAGGAACAATTCTTCCAGGAGATGTTGTGGTTCTCATGCATTGTACGATGAGAACATGTCCCCAAGTAGGAGTCATATGTTATCCCCATTTTGTGGGATAACTAAGGAGATGATGTCTCGAGACCCTCGGGTTGTAGACTATTAAGTTTTAATATATTATTAGGTTTATTTTCAATTTACTAGATAACAATAGCATAGGTAGGATAGCTGAGAGAAACACAATCACAATATACACAACATTTATCCTAGGAAACCCTTGTGGGGGAGAAAACCCATCAAAAACTTCCTTAATATAGATATCCAATACAATGCAAAGACAATAAACCAAAACACTAGAGAATATCCAACATTGAGGAATGTGCCTCTCTCTTCCTTCTTCTCCCAATCGTAGCTACCAAACTTGTGCACTTGATGAGTGAATGAGTGAGTGAGATAATGAGGCCCTAGCCTCCTTTATTTATACTAGCTGGAAGGTGTTGGAAAGGTGTCTCTTCACTGGGCAGGTCCAACTTCTCTTCTTAATGTTTAAAACCACTTTAGTTAGGCATGGGGGATAACTTCTTAATTTTCATAATAATTAGGGTTTGACCAATCTGAAAAATGGTATTTGGTCAAGTACAAAGCCCAACATAATAAATCCAAAAAAGGGGATTGATTTGATGAATAATAACTCAATATTAAGTAGAATACTCTTTGCAGTTACAACATTTCAACACTCTCCCTTAACAAGAAGGGTATTCTACAACATCATTGGGAGAGAGAGAGAGATGGAAACAACATCAAAAATATATGGAACACTGACTGGCATATCTATAAATCATCAGAAGTGTTTCTCATCATCAATATCACCATCCACAACAAGGAGATGGAATGGCATTATCATCATCTGCATCAACATGGATTAGTATAACACTAATACATCATCATCATGAATAATAGCACACGGTTGATACAACATCACAACACGAAGTCTGGAGCATCATCAATATCAACACTAAGTTGGAAACCTTTAGCACAAAGTTGACATCTCATCAACATCAACATTAGGCTGGAAATATTCAAAACGAAGCTGGAATCTCATCAACATCAACATGAAGCTAGAAATATTCAGCACAAGGCTGGCATCTCATCAACATCAACATGAAGTTGGAAATATTCAGCATGAGGCTAGCATGTTATCAACATCAACACGAAGCTGGAAATATTCAACACGAGAATGGCATCAACAGTACTCCCCCTTTCGAGGGAGATCCTTTCGAACTACACCAAGATTGTCTCGAAAGTTCTCAAACTTTACACGAGGCAGAGGCTTGGTCAACACATCTGCAACCTGCTCATCCATGCCAACATAATGGAGCTTTATGGTTCCTCTCTGTACCATATCATGAATGTAGTTATATCAAATTTCTATGTGTTTTGACTTGTCATGGAACTCATGGTTCTATGTCATTTTTATGCAACTCTGGTTATCACATAGAATCACGGTTGCTTCCATCTCTAGATCAAATAGACATGTCAACAAATTCTAAAGCCATATGGCTTCACAACTGATGGAACATGCAACAATGTATTATGCTTCTACTGTGCTGAGAGAAATAATTTATTGCTTCCTACTCTACCTGAGATCATGGTTGAACCCACACTAAAACAACATCCTGAGGTGCTCTTTCTGTCAAAGACACTTTCAGCCCAATCTGAATCGGTATATCCACTCAGTATGAAGTCATGATCTCCATTATAAATGAGACCAAAATCCAACGTACCCTTAAGGTATCTCATCACATGTTTTGCAACAACAATGTGAAAATGTCTGGATTCTACCAGAAATTGACTCAAGGTGTTCACAACAAAAGATATATTTGGCCTGGTGTTTGTCAAATACATCAATGATCCAATGATCTATCTGTACAACGTAGCACCAACCAACTTTGACGAAGTATCAACCAGGAGCTTCAACTTTATTTCCATGGGTGTATTCATGGATTTACACTCCAACATGTCAAACCTCTTCATTATTTCAACTACATACTTTCCTTGGTTAAGGAATATCTTGTCTGGGCTCTGCCAGACCTCAAGACCTAAGAAATAGTGCATTAGGCCTAGTTCTTTCATCCCTAATTCTACAACAGGCTTCTTCTTACAATTAGTGATGATCTTTTCTTCTCCAGTTAGAAATAAGTCATCCACATACAACAATAATATAACATGCTCATCATTCATAACCTTGAAGTACAAGTTAGAATCAACTTTACTATTGGTAAAGCCCAAGCTCGTCAGGAAACTATCAACTCTTCCATACCAAGCTCTAGGAGATTGTTTCAATTCATACAAATCCTTCTTCAATTTGTAGAGATGTGTTTTTATATCTTCAATTTCAAACCCTTGAGGTTGTTTCTATATATACTTCCTCTTCAATGACACCATTTAAGAAATATGTTTTCACATCCATCTGGTGTAACTTCCATTTCATCTTAGCTACAAGGGCTATGATGGTTTTGATTGAAATGTATTTGGCTACAGGAGCAAACATATTGTCATAATCAATTTCTTCCTTTTGAGAAAATCCATGAGCTACAAACCTTGATTTATATTTCTCAATACTTCCATCAACATCATGTTTTATATTGTATATCCATTTGGAAGATACCACATCTTTTCTCTTTGGTCTAGGAACTATTTCCCATACATCATTCTTTATAATGGATTGGTATTCTTCTATCATGACATATGCCCATTATTTCTTCTGAATGGCTTCTTCAAAGCAAGTAGGTTCCTTCTCTAAGAGATCACACATCAAATCCATATAACTGGAGAATGGCTTGGGTTTCTTGACTTGTCTCATGGTTCCTTTGGGGGCACCATACTTCTCTCCATCTTGAATAAGTTTCATTTCCCAGGTTTTCTTTCCCCTGGGAGAGATAGTCATCTGGGGAGGTTCTTAGGATTCTATTATATCATGATCTTCATGAATCTCATCATCGGGGGAAACTATGACTTCCCTCACTGGTTCTGCAACTCTAGGAGCTACAGGTTCTTCTTCATATACTTCTTCAAGGTGGAATCTTCTGGATTTCTTGAGTGTTGCATATTCATCAAAGGTTACATCTCTGTTGATCTCAATATGATGGTAACTTGGTATATAAATTCTTAAGGTCTTTGAGACCTCACAACATCCAACAAATATTCCCCTCTTTCTTGAAGGGTCCAACTTGGTTCTCTTCTCTTTTGGAATGTGTACAAATACTGGACAACCAAATATCTTGAGATGGATTACTTTTGGTTTCTTTCTGGAGAAAATTTGTTCAGGGGTTTTGGACCCAAGAGCACTATGGGATAATATATTATGTACATATATTGATGTTCTTGTTTCTTATTCCCATAGGTACATTGGAAGATCTTGATCATGGATCATAGTCTTCACTGCTTCCATTATAGTTTTGTTCTTTCTTTATGCTACACCATTTTGTTGAGGATTGTAGGGAGTGGTGAGATCCCTCTTGATCCCAACATCTTTACAAAAGTCTAAAAAATATTTTGAGGTGTATTATCCTCCATTATCTGACCTAATTGTCTTGATCTTTCTTTCAGAGAGATTCTCTATCAGGGCTTTGAATTCCTTGAATTTTCCAAACACTTCGTCTTTTGACTTTAAGAAGTACACCCAAGTTTTGTGAGAATAGTCATCAATAAATGATACATAGTATACATACCCACTAATGGAGGTTGATGGCATTGGGCCACATACATCTAAGTGGATAACCTCTAAGGCTCCTTATGATTTACTATCACTCTTCGGGAAAGGGTTCTTTATGTTATTTCCTTGTGCACATCCATTGCACACACCTTCATGGTCAACCTTGAATTCGTGACTACCTTGCTCACATATGGTAATGCCTTGCAGTTTATGTGAGCTAGTATTCTATGTCAAATTTCACATGGAATCTCAATGGAATGAGTCGAGGCTACTTCTGAGTGACCTTTTATCCTATACAAGCCACCTTCTTCTGTTCCAATAACAATTGCATCTTCTATGGTTTTTCCTTTAGGCCACATAAGAACTTCTCCATATATGAAAGAAACTCTGAAGCCTTTCTTATCTAAATTTGAGATAGAAAATAAGTTCTTTGTCAAAATTGGTACATATAGTACATCCTTCATATTCATTGGGGTCCTTGAATCAAGTTTGTAGTTGGACTCTCCTACTCCTTTGATAGGGTACTAGTAATCATCTCCAAGTGTAACTTTATGGGGAAATTTATTTTCTATAAGGCTAGAGAGAATGTCTCTTTGACTTGTTGTTATCGGACTTATCGATAGGTGCAGACACTAACTAATCTCCCTAGATCCACCTGGATCTAGAACAAAACAGGACAGGACAGGACTCTTTCCCTAGGTTTTGACCATTGAATTAACTAGGAGGAAGGAACAAGTAACATACCTTATTATCGCTTCCTAGGGTCTTTGTTTCTCCTGCTTCGCTCTAGCGCTCTCGTGAAGTCCAGACCAAGACAACACAAACCAACCAAAGTGAAGATAGCACAATATATTCAATAGTTAACCTATGTGTATGATCAAGGAATTACACAATAAAGTGAGATTAGATTTATGGGAAAGGGACATGCCACTATATCATATTAATGGAAAGTAAAGATTACAACCCGAGCCTTGATGTCGCAAAATTCCTTTCGATGGCTCTTGGCTCTGACACACACACTTTCTCAATCCTTGCATGAAGAATATAAAATCCTCTTGATAGACTTGCTAGAGTCTCCAAGCTGTTGTTCAATGTTGAGTCCTTCACACAATTCTTTCACCAATTCTCCAATGAATATTGCTTAACCTTTTCCATGAGAATTCCCTCAATATATAGGAGAGAATGAATTAGTTACTTGGATAAGAATGATCCCAAAATATCAAGGAATCCAGTACTAGGATAACCATTCGAATGCCAACTCATCCTTCTAGAAGATTCCCTTCTAGAAACGTTGAGAATTCATCTTTTTCCATGCTTTAGGAAGAGTTCACACCCTAGCAGTTCAACACAGTGCGAACTTCTCGCACCCTGGCTTAAGGAAGCCTACGAGAATCAGGCATTCTCGTAGGAAAATATACTAGCAGCCTACGAACCTTCTTCAAAAATGATATTTTTGGAAAGAGAAGAAAGTAACTTTTCTCAAGAGAAAGTTCTTATGAAGAGCCTGAGTACACCATCATCAATACATCATCATGATGACCAAAATCATGGGTAACAGAATGCCCCCCAAAGTATGAGGTTGGAACCAATGACAGCCGAAAGACTTTGTAAGTTGCATGTGTGTGTCAAAAACCAAGAGCACACCTAATCGGAAACCTGCAAACAACCAAGCATCTGCAAAATATCATATATACCAACTGAGGTAGGCATTCCCATACTCATATCATAGACTGATGATAATTTTAGACCTGGGTCATGGCCACAAATCATACATTGTGGATCCATGCCATCAAAATATAGCATAGCCACCAGGAATACACTGTGGATCTATGAAAGGAATTTCAAATTGAGACAACATAGCCATGAGACATACACATTGGATCTATGTGTCACAGACAATACATACTCCATCACAACCTGGACAAAAGAGATTATGTCCAGGGTCTTCAATATCTTCGTCCAAAGTACGAATCTAACCATGCGATTACATGTGTTGAAGTCGAACATGGCAGAAACCACTTGATTACCAGTCATTGATGAAACCATTAACAAGTGCGAGGGAAATCACCATTGATGTCAATGACTCCCAAGGTACCCTAGTATAATCCATCGAGTGTGAATGAATGAGTTGAAGTCGAACATCCCATGGAATCTTTCTATCAGGGGTCAATGATGTAAACCCACTGTCAAAAGCGAGGAAACCTGCCATTGAGGCATGCAAGTTCCAAGGTACCATTTAATTTCTAAGTCTTGATTCTGGATAATGAGCTAAAGTCAACGAAACAAAACTCGTCACAGGAGGCTCTTGATGTATCCCCCATCAATGACACGAAATGAGTAACAAATTTTGAAGGTGAAACAGAATATGATGTAAATTGAACTAGAAACAAGGAAGGCCGACATGGAGAGAATGGACAACTGCAGATGGCTAACTCAATATAGGTTTCAGATGGAATTCTCTTGAACATATGAAAGACACGACCAATGATTTGGCAGCATTGACTCAAAGACGACACAGGGAATGTCCTTGTAATAAATCGAATGAGAGACAAATGGATTTCACAAATCGGCTTCAAAATGTAATGAATAGGGGGTGTCATGTTCAAGAGCGACACTTACTGCCAATCAATACGAAGATGAAAACATATCCCTCTCCCAATTTTTCCCCCACCATTTCTGGCGAGTACCTCTTTATTTTAACGCAAGCTTGAGGAGGATAACATATTCTTGTTGATGTAAACTCATCCTTCGGACGAGTCCCTTGGAGTATGTTTAACGAACCCTAAGAAAGATTGGTTCGGTCCCATCATGGGTCTGTCAATGTTTGTTTAACGAGTCCAGAGATAGAAAAATTGAAGGTTTTTCATGATTATAGAGTCTGGAAAAACACCTAAAAGAGAAATATCTCAGTTCCTTTTTCGTAAAATAGTCTGGATGAGACCAAAAAAGAGATAAATTATCATTCACCAAATGCGTACTTCAAATACTTTATCGAGTGTGAAAATAGAAAGGTCGCTCGGTGATCTTTTCATGTTTAGAGAGTTTGAAAAGAGCTTAAAGAGGACTCCATGGGGGGTTCCTTTTTCGTATAACCTTGTTGAGCCCAAAAAAGTGATAAAAGTATGCTCAATCACGTTCTCATGTATTTATGAGTGCAAGAATGGCCAAAGACCACGCTCGAGGTTTTTATATAAAAACCATAAAAAACAATCAAAACACGTGATGACAAAGAAAAACATGTCCGTATCCCTGTATTTGATCATCAAAGTCATCACGCCTGCAAGAGTTACACTCAACATGACATTAGGGATTAGGGTTTAATACATAAATAATCATAAAAAACCAAAATCACATAGTAAAAGTAAATAAAATGAGTAAATACTCTTTTTACCACATCATGTTTACCTTTCCACTATTTGAGCTCAAAAACCCCCTCTTTTACCCTCAAAGTTTGACGTCAGTTTGCGGGAGCTACAAGAGACCATTTAGTGAGCCGTTTACGACAGTAAGGTAGGCTCTTCATCCTTAACATTTTCATGGTTTAAATTTGCAATTCCATTGGTTAAAAATTCATTTTTTATTTGATTTTCCAAGCCTACATGCGTGCTGCCATTCTCACAGGCAGGCTTCACGTGGCCTGTGAGAATGAGGCATTCTCGCAGGTGAGCCTAAGGCCACTTGCAAGGTTCTCGCACTGTGCACACAGGGCACCTACGAGAACCACAAAGCTCAAAAAAAAATTAAAATTTAGCCAATGAAAGAGAATGAACTCATGAAAAAAGTTACTAATCTTCTTATTGTGTTCCTTATGCAGATAATTGGCCATCAAAATGGTGCTTGAGTGGCGCGAAAGGGAACATGAAGAAGACAATGCAATGGCCAAAAATCATCCACCTACTATTGTTGCTTTGAGAGATTGTGGACTCTTGAAGTACTTTCGTATCCCGGGCATGAGGGCCCAAGTCAAACTATTAGAGTACCTGGTGCGTATGTGGGACCATGATCAGCACGTATTTCAAGTGGGGGTCCACACACTGTCCTTAGATATTGAGGAAATTTACTTTTTGACTGGTTTGTCACGACGGGGGTACTATGTGAGCCTGATTGGTAGTAGAGGTGGTGGGCTACAGATGAGTGAGTACTGTCGTTTACACCGCATTCCCGAGGCCGAGAGAAAGAAAGGAAAAGTGGCTATCTGGGGGGTATGAGATTTGACCCTCCGTACTATCCTATTCACCATAGCTCAAATGGCTGGGAGTTTTTCTCATCACATGGCGTTACAGATTTACTTCCAGTATGCTATTGAGTGTACTGAGCCTCGAGTGTTCAACTGGACAGATGTTGTGCTTCGCAGTATAAAAAAGAAATTGACCAAATGCAGGCGAGGTAACCTAAAGAAATTTGGGTACTGATCTTTGTTGGTGTCCTTCTTCCTAAAGAGGGTCCCATTACTAAGACTGCAGGTTGAGTGGAATATACCGAGTCCCAGGGATCCAAGGATGCTGAGATGGTATCGTCTTATGGCCTGGCACGTAGCAGGACCGGTCATCAAGTATGATGATACTTTCTTTGACTGGATTCAACCACAGCTGTTGATGGTTGACGACTATGCTTATGTCGGCTTGGATTTCTGAGGAGATCCAGATTTAGCACTGCCAGAGGATACTCAGTGGGGGGACCTTGGTAAGAAGTACACACATTTTTTCCTTTTTAAATGTTTTGTGAATTTTTATCATATTCAAATGTTTTTGTTTTATATACTTGTCCAAAGACTAATACAAAATCGTTTGTTGATAACACGAATTTTGGACCTTACACACCTCCTAGCACTTCTCCCATCTAGCAGCGAGGAGAGGTAGCGGCAGCGCCATAGTATGCTGAGGATTATCAAGTGGTAGAACAGAATCTAGAGGGCCTGACTGTAGACATTCCAGACATGACTCTGGAAGAGGTTCCATGACGCAATCAGCGTCACACTGTAGGAGTATCAGCATCCATGAGTTGACTGCTCTGTAGGGTTGCTCGATCAGTCGTGTGTTACTGTGAACTTCATCGATGACATCACTTTGTAGAAGCTATGAGCTTCATATTTTGACATTTTGGTTTTCGGACAAACTTTTAGTAAAAAACTATTTTGATCATTATATATACAGACAGCTTCTACTGATTTACCTTATATTGTGTGAATTTTGATGTCTTTGATTTATAAATGATTCAAATGTCTGTCCATTACATAATTATCCAATGCATCTGTTAATGTATTTAGACATCTAGGAATATGTTGATATTCAATGTGATCAAAATAACGTTCCAATAGGTGAATTTGCAAATACACCCGTAATAAAGTAGGACTTCCGATAGATTAGACATTACTTAACTATAGTACTACAAGATGCGAATCAAGTCGCACAACCAAGCAACGAATTCCAAGCGAGATAGCATCAACCAATAATTCAATAACGACGCTATACTCTGCAATGTTGTTGGCCACATGGCCGAGGCACACACCTCATAAGGAGACAAGTTCGTTTGTAGGGGTGTAAATTGCCCATGCAGCGGAAGCAAGGTTTTGAGTACTACGACTAGTGCCATCAACGAAGCCAATATAGGGTAGCGAAGACTTCGACATCTGGAAATCAAACACAACGTCACATAAGGGCAGAAACCAGATAACGACAAAAGAAAAATGAAGTAACACACAAAAAGTATGATACATTAAAAATACAAGTACTAGTGCACAGATGATTTCATGCATAGTACTTCTTCAAGTACAACCCATTCCTGGGTTCACTCAAAGGGATACCATCATAATCTACCAACTCATAAGCTCCTTTTTCCAAAACTTGTCGAACGATATAAGGACCTCGCCACATGGGTTCAAATTTCCTAGCTCCTAACATATCTCGATCCTGTTCATAGAGAGGAATAAGATCACCTTCGAAAAAAATGCGAGGCTTGACATGCTTGTCATATTGGGCCTTGACACGCTTTTTCTGGGATTCTATGACTAGCGTGGCATCGGGTCGAGTTTCGTCTAATCGCATAAGATACAACAGACGTTCTTCTTCAGCAGAAGTATTGGGTAGGAGTTCAACAGCTAGTTTCAAAGAAGGTATATCGCATTCTATAGGGAGAATGGCTTCCACACCATAAACTAACCGAAGGTGTGAACCCAGTAGAGGACTTGACAGATGTCCGATACGCCCAAAATGTCAAAAACAACATTGTGTGCCAACTTGTTTTATGAATCCCTATCATTCGTCAAAGCATAGTTATGAGAACTTTGTTGATTGCTTCAACTTAGCCATTGGCTTGTGGATAATAGGGCGTTGAGTTATCATGGTGAAGACCCAACTTTTCCGTAAGTTCAGACATCATAAAATTCCTAAAGTGGCTACCGTGATCAATGACGATAGCTTGGGGAACACCAAAACGAGCTATGAAATGATTAAAGAGAAACAATGTTGCGGTCTTTCCAGTGTTGTCAAATGTCGACATTGCCTCGGCCCATTTCGTAAAGTAATCAACGGCTACAATGATGTAACCATGCCCCCCGGCCGAGTGAGGGTGACATGTCATGAAATCAATGCCCCATTTTGTAAAAGGACCAACTAAAACCACAGGATGAAGAGAAGCAGGATGTGACCAAATTTTCTGATTGTAGGTCTGGCAGGCATAGCATTTCTGAACGGAAATAATGCAGTCATTAAACAAAGAAGGCCAAAAATACCCTGTGCGTAAGATCTTCTGGGTAGTAGCATACCTAGACATATGACCACCACATGCTCCAGAATGGTAGTCATTCAGAGCTTTCTCAGCTTCATCAAATGTTAGACAACATTGAAAAACAGAGTCGATCCCCCGACGATAAAGAGTATCCCCGAGGATAATGTATAGAAAATCTTGATATCATATTCGACATCATTCAGTATTGGACAAAGTGGATTGGAAAGTCTGGGTTTGGAGATATATAATGATATACCCATACCAAACATCATCAGTGCTAATAAGGAAAAGAGATTCATCAGGTAATGAATCAACTACTAAATTTTCCGTTACAGAATGAGGAAAATCACATATCAACTCAGCAAAAACTAAAGATTTCTTAGACTTGGCATGATCGAATTCCAAGTCAAACTCATGGAGTATCACAATCCATTTGGAGTATTTTCCCCCAAGCAATTGACGTGTCAAAATGTGTTGCATAGGGTTGCAATGAGAAATCACCATAGTCTTCCATGAGAGGATATAGTGTTGGAAGCGTTAGACGGCTTGAACGACAGCCAAGGCCAGTTTCTTGACATGTTGATATTTGATTTCAGTCAGCATGAGACTTTGACTCAAGTAATAAATAACATGTTCGTTGTGTGCATCATCCTCTTAGACGAGAACCATGCCAATGGTGTAATCTGAGGCAACAAGTTAAAGGAAATAATCGCGACTGTAATCAGGGGGGAAGAGAAGCGGAGCGCATGTTAGTGACAACTTCAAAGCTTCAAAATCATTGTTGGTAATGGTGTCCCAAATGAAATTGGAATCCTTCTTTAAAAGATGCGTAAATCCACGAGTGATCTCGACGTAATTGGGGATAAAATGAAGAAGAAAGTTTGTTCTTCCCTGCAAACTTTGCAACTGGCAAAGTGTAGAAGGAGGAGGGAGATTAAGGATCGCCTCAACCTTCAACGGATCCACCCGGTTCCCTTGACGCGAAACGATAAAACCTAGAAGACGGTCGGATTCCACATAGAAAATGCACTTATGAGGATTTAAACAGATCATGTAGAATTGACAGCGAACGAAAATGGCCCGAAGATGGGTTGGGTGATCAACTCTATGCATAGAATGAGCGGGTAAATTGTCCAAATATGGTTGAACGATGTGTTTGATATCATGAAAATCATAAGACATAGCACGTTGAAAAGTGGCACCAACGTTCTTAAGACCGAAAGGAAGTTTCCTATAAGAAAAAGTACCCCAAGGACAAATAAAAGAAGTCTTATGTTGATCCTCAGGAATGATGTCAATTTGATTATAGCCAGAGAAACCATCCATAAGAGAAAATATTTCACTTCCGACGCAGTCATCGACAATCTGATCGACAAAAGGGGTAGGAAATTTGTCTTTTGGAAAAACTTTGTTGATATCCCTATAATCAACACACACACGAATTGTACCTTGTTTCTTGTCAATCAGGACAAGATTGGAAACCCAGTCTATTAGAGCCACCGGATAAAGAAAGTTGGCTTTCACAAGTTTCTTGACTTTGAGCTTTATAACAACTGCTTTACGGGGGTGAACTAGACGAAGGCGTTTTCGGATGGGTTTAGCATCAGGATATGTCTTGATTTCATGAATTACAATCGCAGGATCGATACCTGGCATTTCTTCGTAGCTCCAGGCGAATATGTCACGAAAATATTTAAACAGGGACGTATAGGTGACTATTTCATCAGAGGAACACGAAGCTCCAATATGGACATTTACGACAATCCCAGGTATGTTGGATATGTCAATGGGAATCGTGGGCGAGATATTACTTAAGTTCCCTTTGGAAAACACATCATGTGCAGACTTGGGAACGGTCGATATGATGACAACGGTCGACGGGGTCGAAATCTGTTGGTAATTCTCAAGAGTGTGCTGCTCCAGAAAGAGGATGGAACGATGATTCCCATCGTCCCAAGGGGTGTCTTCCAGGATGGACATGATCATCTCATCAGTGAGAAAAATAACACGAAAAGAATCAAGAGACAACTCATCAAGAGAGGAGGTAGAAGGTGTTGCCGATTGAATGGCCTGATAGACGGATTCAACTGGACTTAATGGCATTTTGTCACCATAACGAAGATGATCTCCAGGGTCAGGGACTATCCAAGGGTCGTGATACGAAAGAAGTTCATGAGGCAAGGTGGAGATCATGTTGATAGAAGAAACAAATGGGCGTGTAACCTCGGGTGGTGGAATGGGGAAAGTACCCATTAACGAGGAGTCCTTTAGAAGGCCTACACCGACGTTCTCATAACCCGATGGGGTTTTAGCAATAAACAATATGTTGCTGGTACGAGTATTAGAATTAAAGAAGGCGAGTTGATCGACAGTAACAACCTTTCCTTGATGAGGAAAATGTACTACACGGAAAAGTGTCGACACAATAGCGTGCATGGAATCGATCCACCTGTGGCCAAGCAGAAGATTATAATCAAGGGGAGCGTCAAATACTTCCACTTCGAATTGGATCGTCTTACCTTCTAACATGATGGGAAACGAAGGAAGAACACCATAGGGCTTAAAACCAGATCCATTAAAGGCTTTAAGACTGTTTTGTGATTCATTCAAAGAAGGAGAGCCAATATCTTTCCAGCAAGCAAAAGACATGACACACGTCGAGGCACCCTCATCGATAATAGTTCGGAAAATGTTCTTGTCAGAGACAACAACTTGTATATGGAATGCAAGTTGAGGGGGTAACCTTGGAATGTGATCTTCCAAGTCAAATATTATTAAATTCATATCCGTCAGGTCAAGTCCACCGATATCTTTCAACAGTGCCTATCGTTGTGTTGGACAAGTTTGAAGGACTTCAAGGGCTAACATTGCAGAAGGTGCTTAGGCCATATCTTCAACAATATTGTAGTTCTGGGTGACACGAGCATGAGGATTGAAAGCCGATTTCGAAACGACTCCCTTGGGGGGGTCGCAGAACTGTGTCGAGGCTTGATCGTTCAAGATGAAGAGGACTGTTAGTAGGTGGAGTCGTGGGAGAAGGTTGTACCAAGGAAGGGGGTAAATCATCAACCTTCTCCTTAGATGGAGAATAATCTTTGACTCAAGTCGTGAGTGCAACATTATTCTACTTAGAATCACCAGTACACATCAAAAAATATGATGTAGTAGAGGATGAAGGTTGGTCATGGATGACCAACTGAGCTTGTTGTTGAGCCGGGAAGGGTTGAGACAAGATAGCCAGTGCAGGTGGTTTTGGGGTTCCTTGAAGGAACTTAGTGACCTCGGCACGTCATGGACAATCCTTCGTGTAATGATCATCACCACAAATAAGGCAAGGGTATCGTGGTTTGCGTTTATCCCGATCATCAACAGGAGTAGTTTTAGGTTGCTCTACTTGAGTATTATTTTTTCCCTCCTTATTCTTGCCTCTCCCCTTTTTAGATTTTTTTTTACTGGTTGGGGTAGATTGGACAACATTGACCTCAGAAGTCTTGTCGGTGGGAGTGGCAGGAGACGGAGCATTTTGAACATTAGAAGAAGCAGATTTAGGGTTTGTGCTTGAAACAGAATGTGATTGGGCTTGGGCAGTACCAATCACACCATGAGCTGCATGCGAAGCAACTGGAGTAGTTGAAGTGCTGGAAGAATTAGGACAAGGTAATTCAGGTAATAAATTGTAAAGGGTTCCTGTTTGTGAATAAACGAGGTCAAGATATTGAGCACGACTTATAGCCTACTCTTTGGTGACTATGCCACCCATGGTAATGTCCTTACCGATTTCGTTCACAAATGATTTTGTAAACCATTCTGCCAGTGACTGATCAGGGAGCTCATGTTTAATGAGACGCCATCTCCTTCACCACTCATGGATGTGATCAGATATATGAGTGCCTTTAGTCTGTTTGAAGGAAGTCAAAATCTCGATGCACGTGTCATAATGGATCGGTAACTGGTAATGTGTAAGGAAATCCATAGCTAGGGTATTGAAGGCAGAGAAGAAACCACGTGGTAATTCGATATACCACTTTGCAGCAGAACCGATAAGGGTTTGTTGAAAAAGACATAAACAAATAGATTCATCCATCAAGGATTTGGATGAGCACCAAAGGTGAAAAGTCATAATGTGATTGTTTGGGTCCTCTCCCACTTTGTCGTCAAATTTAGGAATGTCCGATGGAAGCTTGGATGGTATAACAGGCCATTGGGGAGAGTGATGAATAGGATCATTTAAAATCCTTGACAAATTCGAAAGATCCAAAGTGGAGAGAAAGGGTAACTGTCGATTCACCTGCGGGTACTAGTGACTTTGGGGTGGAAGACCTGTTGGAAAACCAGTAGGACCATAAGCAGTCTGCATATAATGTGAAGATCTAAGCATATTCGATGGTGGTTGAATAGGATAGTATCTCATCAGATTATACCCTAGAACAAAGGCTTGAGTTTGAGCATTCAACCCCCAAATGGGATTAAACGAACCTGGATATGGCTGACCCATGCTAGGGGGCGTTACAGATGCAGCTGGAAACTGCTGCCCCCAGACGATTGAGGAGGATTTTGTATCAATTGATTCCAATACTGGGCCAAGGATGGAGGTATGTTCTTCCCATAAGGCAGGGTTTCCCCTCCCATTGAAGGTGGTGTACTAATTCAGGGAAATGTTCCAATTGGCATTTGCCAACTGAGAGGGGGTTGAGTTATACTACCTAGATGAGATTGTCCACCAATCGGAAATTGGTAAGTTGGAGTGAATGACGGAATAGAACCACTAGGATTAGGATTTCCATTAGAAGACAAAGGAGGTCCTCCAAAAGGAAATTGAGGGAGTGTTGGGACAAAACCAGGAAGAAAGTGCCCAAAAGAAGAAGGACCACTAGGAGAACCGGATGGAGTTTGCGTCAGAGTAGGAATGGAAGTATTCAACGCATGGTATCCAGGGGGTAGTGTCGGATTGACGTTGGGTGTTTGCGATGTGTTGATGGGAGCAAGACTAACTGCAGGAAACCTGGTTGGAACACTCGTAGTAGTTGTGAGATGGGTCATTTCGACAGGGACAGTAAAGTGATAAGCGGTAGTCAACGGTAATGTCTCTAGATTAGAGATCTCAAAAATCACAGGAGGATTAATTTCAGAAATCATAGGGGAACCTGGACCAAAAAGGTCTCGCCAAAAAATACCTGTAGACCAAAAAGGATCTTTTCCTTCTATATCGGGAAAGGGTCTAGTCGGAGATCCGGAATATACAACAATCAAGTCTCCGAAAGAGTCTGCTCGCATAAAACATCTCTCAAAATCGGGGTTAAGTCTAAAGTCCTCTCGAGTGTTTGTAATGTGAAAACATTCTAGAGAGTTAGTGCGTTCCACTTGTGGGGTGATGACGACTGGGACCTCACTCTGCCGAGGAAAGCTTCCAGGTGTGCTTGTGGGCAAGGGTTGATAACCTTCCAGATGCTCTGGAGATAAACCCTGCATTCTACATGAACGACATGGAGGAGATATTGTAGACGAGTGACAAACTTCGTGAAGAAAATCCTATGGTCAACTTCAAGAAACAAACAACACGCGCTAGTAAACAAAATCTAGGAACCAACACCAAGCAAACAAGACCTTCTAATTTCAAAGCAACTAGTTGGTGATGAAATCCAATGTCGCAACAACGAGATGAGAAGGGGTGGGGATAGGGTGGAAAAGTTACGTTAATGACCTGCTTAACGGACTTACACCCTGGTGCAAGCTCCCACACATAATCATGGGTATACCCTCCAAGGAGCCCGAGTGAGTTTGGTCAACGTCAATTCCAGGTACCATGAAGACTTTCCCCTCCACAGTCACCTCAGGTAAGAACCTAGAAAGATAGGCCACTAAGGTCACCACCAATAATAGTAAAGCCTAGGGGGACAGTCGACAATCCGATCCACATGCAAGGGCAGGGTATCTAGCCCGAAATCAACTCAAAAGGCTTCCACTCATCATTGTGGGTATACCTCCGAGTGATCCCCATAATACATGCAATCTCTACACTAGTATCAACAAAGCAGGGTGAGTAACTTTGTCGATATCAACGTGACCTCGTGCTTGACCCTTGTGTGAGAAGGGCTTCCCAGGACAAGATGTTGCAAATGGAATTTAACACTCCCTAACACAAGATGTTATTGTGTGTTTTGTGCTTTTGGAGAGTGTATCTCTCTTCCTACTCCAAAGCGCTAGCCTGGCTAAATGTTGGTGTAATAGAGTCCTAAAAAAGAGTTACTGGATAAATTTTATGATTACGCAAATTTATTAAGAGTTGTTTTTTACTCAAAGGAAACGGAAGTGAAACTGATGTTGTATGACTCTGACCCAATAATGCAAGGATGAAAAAGAAATGTATCACTTTTCGTTCAATGAATCCTAGGTATGGGAGAGAGAGAAAGTTTTCCAAATCAACCTTGAACTACAATGCAAAATTTCCCTTAAAATGAAAATGCAACCAATCACTTATCAAATGATAATTCTCTATTGTGTCTTTTTCAATAACTTCAACAATCTTAATAATTTGATTTTCAATGTTTGCGAAAAACAAAAATGATTTTTTTTTTTGAAAGAAAAACTTGGTGTTAACTTTTCAAAAAAGGACCCACACTATGACAGGGAGAGTACAGAAAATCCAAATCCAAATGAACAAGCAATAACCAAAACCCAATCTACTCTTTCAATGAAAACAAAAATAAAGAGCAAACCAATATAGTCTTTGCAATCACACAAGAAAAATGATCTTTCAAACAAAGCAAATGATAAAGACCAAGAAAACTCAACTTTCAACCGATCACCAGTCCTTAACTAATCAAACACACTCAGATTCTGAGATCAAAGAGTATGGTGTTGCCAAGAAAAGTCAAGAAATGAAAGTCAAGACAAAAGTGACAAGAAAAGCCTTGAAATCCTAAGACTGTTCATGCACACAAACGAAGACAAGAAATACATCAATCAATGGTCCAAGAAACTTTAATGAGGCATCTAAACTGATCTGGGCAATTAAAAACATCAAAACTCAAATCCAAATTTTTGACAAATGGAGTTCGCAGGTAGGCAATATTACACAGTGCGAGAGTCATTGATTCTCGTAGGTGACCCTTGAGCAAGGTGCGAGAACCTCGCACTGCAACCTAAAGGCAGAGTGCGAACTCTACCAATTCTCACAGGCTGCAATGAAGTATAGGGTGAGAATGTCTTAACACAATCAAAAATTTGAAAAATGAAGAAAAATTTGAAAAGGCCTCTGGACCCAGAGGGTCTATCAGGATATCCTGAAGACTCAGAGATTGATAGGACAGGAGAAAAGTAAAACTAGAGAAAATGGCCATAGAAAAACACCAAAAGCCACAAAGAAAATGGGATTGTTCCCCAGTGGAGTCACCAATTTTGTTATCGGACTAATCGGTAGGTGCGGACACTAACTGATCTCCCTAGATCCACCTGGATCTAGAACAAAACAGGACAGGACAGGACTCTTTCCCTAGGTTTTGACCATTGAATTAAATAGGAGGAAGGAACAAGTAACATACCTTATTATCGCTTCCTAGGGTCTTTTTTGCTCCTGCTTCGCTCCAGTGCTCTCGTGAAGTCCAAACCAAGACAACACAAACCAACCAAAGTGAAGATAGCACAATATATTCAACAGTTAACCTATGTGTATGATCAAGGAATTACACAATAAAGTGAGATTAGCTTTATGGGAAAGGGACATGCCACTGTATCATATTAATGGAAAGTAAAGCTTACAACCTGAGCCTTGATGTCACAAGCTTCCTTTCGATGGATCTTGGCTCCGACACACACACTTGCTCAATCCTTGCATGAAGAAGATCAAATCCTCTTGATAGACTTGCTAGAGTCTCCAAGCTGTTGTTCAATGCTGAGTCCTTCACACAATTCTTTCACCAATTCTCCAATGAATCTTTCTTAACCTTTTCCATGAGAATTCCCTCAATATATAGGAGAGAATGAATTAGTTACTTGGATAAGAATGATCCCCAAATTTCAGGGAATCCAGTACTAGGATAACCATTCGAATGCTAACTCATCCTTCTAGAAGATTCCCTTCTAGAAACGTCGAGAATTCATCTTTTTCCATGCTTTAGGAAGAGTTTGCACCCTATCAGTTCAACACAGTGTGAACTTCTCACACCCTAGCTTAAGGCAGCCTACGAGAATCAGGCATTCTTGCAGGAAAATATACTAGCGACCTGCAAACCTTCTTCAAAAATGATATTTTTGGAAAGAGAAGAAAGTAACTTTTCTCAAGAGAAAGTTCTTATGAAGAGCCTGAGTACACCATCATTAATACATCATCATGACGACCAAAATCATGGGTAACACCTGTCATGTTCTTGGAAGTACCACTATCTATGAGCCAAGTATCCTCACCAGGTGACACTGATCCTAAGAGGGAAGAGATTAAGACATAGTCTTCAACCTGTTATTTTATCATCTTTGTGGGTGGCTCTTCACCTTCAATTGTATGGGCATGGTGCCTTTTGTTTCTCTTCTTGTATTATTCTCTCTTATCTAGACAAATTTTAGAAATATGTCCCATCTTATCACAATTGTATCATTTATAAGAGGAGAAATCTCTCTCTTCTTTGACCTTTCTAAAACTTATGGAATTTCCTTGGAGGGTGAGATTCTTTATGAGAGTTGTTGAATCTCTTTGGGGAGTGATATTCCTGATGTTGATGAGTTTCCTTATAGAAGTGATACCTCTTCCTTTCTCCTTTTGTATGAGCATATAAGGCTTTATCTTCATCTCTTGATAGTACTACTTCTCGGTTAGCTACTCTTGCTTCTTCTTCAATACATTCATCCCACGGACTATCAAAATGTAGTTCCTCCTTTATAGCACAAATGGTTTGGATGAACGCATCCCAAGGTCTTGTGAGACCATTAAATTTTTCATTATGAGTTCATATTCATCTAGAGTATCACCAATTGCTTCTAGTTGTTCCTTAAATTGTGATATTCTAGAGAAATATTCATGAATTGTTTCTCCTTTCTGCATCCTTGTACTTTTGAGTTGATTTCTTAGATTCATCTTCCGATTGATGTTCTTTCCTTCATACATTCTGGTTAGGGCATCATAAATTTATTTTGGAGTTTTCTTTGAATCCACTTGAGGGATCAGGTGATATTTAATAGAGTATGCAATGATTCTTTTGGCCCTAACCGTGTCCTTTTGGTGTTTTGCTTTAGATGTAGCATCGGTAGGTTCTGGTACATCTTCTTTAATGAATCTTGCTAGGTCATTCTCTTCAAGAATGAGTGCAATATTATACTTCCAGGAACGAAAGTTATCCACACCTTCTAGCTTGTCAACAAGCTTAGTGCTTGCATACATATTGACCTGGAACTGGGAAAATGACCAAAAATTGAAAATGCTCAAAATTTAAATATGAACTTACTAAGAGGTGTGCTTGGCTGAGGTGAGTAGCCTCGTTCAGTCAGATTTTAGAAAATCTAAATTTTACCCCTTCAAATAGGGCCTACAGAAATATGGAGTAGTGCTTCTGGTAATAGTTCTGGTTTCCTAGTCCCCGAGGTGTAGGACAGTCGATGATGGAGTGTGTTGTTAAGCCACTCCATGTTGAAAAGTCACCGGTTTGAAATGGGGACAAAAAATCCAACCATGTTAAGGGTTGGTGTGGCTTAGGCTGGGTGCGATCCTCGAGTGATTTTGATGGCTTTGATGCCAATATCATATTGAACCATTGTCTAGCACATTTACGAGTCATCAAAAGTTTTCTTCATCAACAGCATCATCATTCTCGAAAGAATGCTATTATCATCTGCATCAAATATGTATCAGTAAAAATGATACCTCATCACAGCACTAGGATGTCACATCACAGTACTACACTAGATTAACATCACATCTCAGTGTCAGTCACATCTTGCTTTACGTCTAACAACTAGGTCAGAAGCAAGTAATATCATCATCTGGATTTACATCTAACAACTAGGTCAGAAGCATGACTCATCTTGCTTTACGTCTAACAACGAGGTCAGAAGCAAGGAACACATCAACATCTCGCTTTACGTCTAACAACAAGGTCAAAAGAGAGGAATCATCAGCGTTATGATTTACGTCTAACAACTAGGTCAAAAGCATAACTCATCTTGCTTTATGTCTAACAACGAGGTCAGAAGCAAGGATCACACGACGTCTTTCTTTACGTCTAACAGTGAGGTCAAAAGCATGAATCATCTTGCTTTACGTCTAATAGCGAGGTTAGAAGCAAGGAATACATCTACTCCTCCTTTCAGGGAAGGTCCTTTCGGACAATACCAATCTTATCTCAAAAGTGTTCAAACTTTACACGAGATAGAGGCTTAGTCATCACATCAGCAACCTGTTCATCTGTGCTAATGTACTGGAGCTTCAAGGCTCCTCTCTGTACAATGTCGTGGATGAAATGATAGAAGATATCTATATGCTTCGACCTGTTGTGGAACACAGGATTCTCTGTCATTTTAATACAACTTTGATTATCACATAGAATCACAGTTGCAATCATCTCCAAATCAAATAGGCCTGTCAGCAACTTTCGAAGCCATATTGCTTCGCAGCTAGCAGAACATGTGGCAATGTACTCTACTTCCACTGTGCTGAGAGAAATACTAGATTGCTTCCTACTCTGCCACGAGATCATAGCTGATCCCAAACTGAAACAACATCCGGAAGTGCTTTTTCTATCAGCAACGCTTCCTGCCCAATCTGCATCAGTATATCCACTCAGAGTGAATTCATGATCTCAATCATAGCTGAGACCATAATCCATTGTACCTTTAAGGTACCTCATCACATGTTTGGTAGCCACTAAATGAACACGTCTAGGCTCCACCATAAACTGACTCAAGGTGTTCACTGCAAAACAGATGTCTGGTCTGGTGTTCGCCAAGTACATCAGCGATCCAATAATCTGTCTATACAGAGTGGCATCTATCAAATCTAATGAAGTATCAACCAACAGCTTCAGCTTCGCTTCCACAGGTGTATTCATGGACTTGCATTCTAGCATGTCGAATCTCTTTAATATTTCAACCGTGTACTTCCCCTGGTTAAGGAATATTCTTTCCAGACTCTGCCATACCTCAAGACCTAAGAAGTAATGCATTAGGCCAAGGTATTTCATTTCAAATTCAGCAGCAAGTCTCTGTTTACATTCAGCGATGAGATTTTCTTCTCCAGTTAAGAATAAGTCATCCATATACAGTAATAGTATTACTGTTTCATTCTCCATGATCTTGAAGTAGAGATTTGAATCTGCTTTACTCTTGGTAAAGCCCAAGCTCGTCAAGAAACTGTCTATACGGCCATACCAAGCTCTGGGAGCTTGCTTCAATCCGTATAAGGTTTTCTTCAATCGACTGGCATGAGAATTCCTGTCTTCAACCTCAAATCCTTGGGGTTTCTCTATATACAATTCCTCTTCAATGATACCATTAAGAAAATTTCTCTTCACATCCATCTGGTGCAACTTCCATTTAATCTTGGCAGCAAGAGCTATAATGGTTCTGATTGAAGTGTATCTAGCCACAGGAGTGAATGTCTCTTCATAGTTGATTTCTTCCTTCTGGGGAAATCCACGAGCGAAAAATCTTGCTTTATATTTCTCAATACTTCCATCAGCAACATGTTTTATATTGAAGAGCCATTTTGATGATACCACATCCTTACCTTTTGGTCTGGGAGCAATTTCCCATACATCATTCTTTATTATGGATTGGTATTCCTCTATCATGGCATCTGCCCATTCCTTCTTCTGGATGGCCTCTTCAA